>NW_010729162.1:917083-933174 GCF_000365185.1 Nelumbo nucifera
GTTTTTAATAAATATTTTAAAGTTATTATATAATTTTGTTAGAATATTTAAATAATTTTTAATTTTTTTAATCTAAACTTTCTTTAGATAGATATTGATAAAAAGTAGGGGAGAGGATAAATAGGAATTAGAGATAATTTAGGAGAGAAACTCTCTACCAAATTAGAGATAACTTTGTTGAAAGTAGGGGATAGTGAGGAAGGTTGTTTAGGAGAAATTTTAAGAGAAGATATTATTTAGGTTATTTGGAAAGTGCATCTCATTGGTTGTATTGAAAATGACATGGAATAAAAAAAATAAAAAATTAAAAAAAAATGAGAAAATTTCTTGAACGCTTTGTTTTAATATATATATATATATATATATATATATATATATATAGATTTCTTATTTATCATACTTATTATTGTTTAATTGGTAGGTAAAAAATGTTCCCATTTTTTTAATTTTTATTTTATCTATTTTTTAATTTTATTATTTAGTCGTGGCAACATGGATTAACCCATTTGACCCAAAATGATTTAATTTCTTACCACCACCTAGATGAAAACACTATTTTTGCTAGGTAGATTTTAAAAGTATAACCTTTTATGTTATTGAAATTATTAATTTATTAAGTATGCATTTAATTAATAGAACTTAATGATGAGAAAAAACAAAAATGACTTAAATATATGATTCAATGAACATGAATGCAAGTTAATTACTTAAATGTTGGATTTAATGAGAGAGAATTGAATGAATTGAATATTTTTAAATTACCTCTTTTCAACTCATTTAATATCAAGAACCAATTACCCTATTTGCCCTCATTTTTTATCAATAAATTTAAATATAGAGGGGTAAATTTTGTCCTCAGAAAATTCTAAAAATATTCTTGAGGCCACTCATGCTTTTTAAAGTAGTATAGATTCCTTGTTTGGTTTTAGAATATTGTGTTGGAAAATATTATTATTAATTAAAAAGCCCTAATTGAATTTAAATTAGGGGTTAGCCTCTTTTGTGTGAATTTTTCCTTTATCAATGATAAACCCTCTTTTAGATTTAGAACAAATAGCCTTGATATCATCATGGAACAAAGCTTGTTGGTTAAATTTAAACTTTGGTTAAAATCAAATGAGGTTGTACCAAGCACTCCTCTTCACCAATTTCAATATACTGTTCACATGAATTAAGGGTCAGTTTGGTTCACGGGAATAGGGGTTTAGAATGAAAATCGAAATGTTCCATTCCAATTCCAACTGATTAGTTGGGTGGAATTGAAATCTGATTCCCATTAATTCTAGGTGGAATGAAATTCCCCACTTGAGGGAGTGGCCATCCCCCTCCCTCTCCCTTATTCATTCCATCTAATTCTGATTCTGATTCCAACTGTGACCCAAACGGACACTACAATAGTGGGGTGAAGATGAAGTATACTGGAATTTGTAGGGATTGACTACTCTTGCAAGAGGAAATTGCAGTAGACGTTGTTTCAGTACTGGAATTTGTTTATTAAGAAATTGTGGCAAGAGGCTTATGATAATATCAATTGGGCCAAATGGTACCAAGTCCGACCCAAATTATTTCAGTTTTGTATTATTAGATAAAATCGTTTTAATTTTTATTATTTATCTTAATTTTTACTATTTATATTACATCTTATTAATTTTACTACTTTTAAATATGATTGACAAGCTTTGTTAAGTGGCATTTAGACAAGTCTTAGGACATTTCTAATTGGGCCAAGTTGAACTTTATCCATTTTAGGGTTATGTATTGTCAATAAATTAAAAGAAAAACAAAAATGTAGAAGGGGTTAGGGAGAGGGAGAGTTACTTTTTTATTAAATTAAATTAAAAAATAAATTTTTATTGGTCTTAATTAAATTATGTTTTTATTAATTTGTATCAGTTTTAACTAATAAAATAATTTTTGCTAAAACTGCTAACACTTTTTATTTTTATGCTATTTTTATTAATTATTTAACTTTGAATATTCTATAAAATTTATAAAACTAATTTTACTAATATTAGAATAAGTTAATAAAACTAATTTATGTAGCAATCTACGAAGTAGTTTCAGTGGACTTGATATCACTTGGCCTAATTGCAATAGGCTGTTTTGGTGGAATATGTTTCTTGGGTTGAAAAGTAGCGGGCTATGATTTAGTTTTGCTTTTGTATTGTTGGAATATTTTTTCTTGAGAACTTCTTTTTTTTTCTTTATTTTATTTTCATTTGAATTTATAATTTTTTTCTAGGTTTTAACACAATTACATATATACATACATATACATATCCATCGCATAGGGCCCATCTTTTTTTAACACAAGTATCAATTATTATATTCATCTTTGTTTTTTTTATTTAAAGTCTTTTATCTCACTTTCCACGCATCACACAAGGCCCACTAAATATTTATTAAATGGCAAATTTCTTAAACTATCCTTACTGTTTAGCTAATTGACTAACTGTACCCTTGCTGTTTAATTATTGTCTTCAACTATCCCTACTATGTTTGACAATTGACTAACTCTACCCTTGACGTTAACATCCGTTAATGTTCTGTCAATATCCATACACATGTGACACCATGTGACATATAATTTTTTTTAAATCCAATATTACCCTCCATCCCTCTTTCTTTCTCTCTCTCCCTCTCCCTCTCCCTCACTCATCTTTCTCACAAAGAGATGGAACAACCGGCTCCGGGAACAATATCTGGAGGTGTCTTCAACAACGGCTGAGCCAGTGGCTTCAGATCTGTTATCTATGCATACATTCAAACTAACAATAGGTGGCCAAATGTTTTCGTCAAATGACAATTGTCTTCTCCATCTTCTTACTGATCTCCAATTTCATCCCAAATTTATTATTCGCCGAATGTTTTCATCAAATGACAACAGTCTTCAACCTACTCTGAGATGGGTTCATAAACTCTTTACTTGTTTGAAGAAGCCTTTGCCCATAGGAATGTGGTTGCAGGCCTCAAACGGTGGAATTTAGTGGCTCTATTTCTTCACGGCCATGAAATTCTTGCCATGAGCAAGTCATCTTTTTCCATTTTTTATAGTTACAGGCATGTAAAAGAAAATATAAACATACTAGAGTGGAAATTGCAAAAACTATTAATATTGAATTCTCTAAGATATACAAGCTGGGATTGAAGAATTGTTTGCCTATAGGATCAAATCCCATTTCCACCAGGGTGGGGGGTAAGCGAAGTCAAGGCGAAGAGTCCAAGGCATCCACAACCCTGTGCTCCACTCCGGTCTATGAGATGAAGACTGAGTGCATCTTTAATAGGGTTCAACAGCTACAACAGCTCCTTGACCGTTTTCTAGCATGTTAACCAATGGGTGCGGCCAGGACCAACTGGATAGTGATCGTTGCACTGTATCCAGTTGTAAAAGACCAATAGAGATCTTCCAGATATACTATGACATAGCAGAGGTAGTGGACATCTTGGTAGACTGGTTTATGGAGCTTAAAGTCCCTTGCAAGCTGACTTTAAGTTTTCTGTATGAAGGAAGGTCTTAAGACGTCAACTTTGGAACATGAGCAGGGGTTGTAGCTGTAGTGTTAGCCACACGAGCAGCACCTATGTTGTGTCTCCTGCTCATCCGAACTTGCATTGTAGCTACACTTGCAAGTTTGACCACCAGGGCAAGGTGGAGCGAATTTGCACTTGTCGTTACAGGTAAAAACTCCAAAATCAGTATGAATGGGTTTGCTTGTTCTGTTGATTCGGAGGATTTAAAGTGTTTTTATAGCTGGGTGAAGATCTCATGCACCTTCATGTAGTTCGGGACTTCAAGCTCAACAAACTAGTCTACCAAAGATGGACGCTAGCCAAGTGAAGATTTTGTTTCTCGATGCCCCTCCGACAGCTACATCAACACAAATCTCCGGTGCCTTCTCTGTCGTCGACCGAGACTTGCCATTGATTTTGATGGACTTCGCTCTAATGAAGTGTGACTAGAACAAAGGAGTGTACTACAGTGTCTCCAACAAGTCAATGCCTGGAACCAACCCCTAGATTGAAAAAATGGTGTGGCTCATTGTGTTACTAGAACAGAGAATAGCTCTGTTATACATAAAAACTGAAAGTGAGCTTGTAGCTATTAGATTCTGGACGACCCATGTGAACACTAGATTGCTCCTTGGTCAGGTTAAGATCCTTTAGAAAAATCCAAGTTGTTGAAGTTCTCTTTCAATAATCACATTCTCCATCTACATAGGGTTCCATGCCATAACCCAATCAGCAACCAACTGCTTCTGGGGAAGTTTTGACTGTTTGGATGTGTTGTGAAAGCTTTATCGCTCTCTAATATACACAGAAGACTAATGAAGCATTGTGAAAATTTGAAGAAAAATAATGGGTAAAGTAGTCTTATTCATCTTTCCATTAACTAGGTTAATGGCATGAAGGTTTTAGACAATTGTCAAAAAACTTAGGGGTATTCTAAGACAATATATAAATAATAAGGATAAAGTTAGTCAATTAACTAAACCATAAGGGTAGTTTAAGAAAATTGCCCTCTATTAAAATATGAAAACCTACCTCTATAGTTTGCAACTGATTTTTGAAAATAGTAGCTTTGACTCAAGTATCGGTTTGAATATATTTAATCATATGAAAGTAAAAGGGAAATGTTGCTGTTGTCTTTGATAAAACATGTATAACCATTCCCTTCAGTTAGCTTTCTGCTCTGTTCCACTTTGAACACCTTCTCAGCCTTAAAGCAAAAAACCAAGGGTTTGTAATGGGTGGCCATTTTGGAAAGGTCATAGGAGTTAATTTCTATCTCATCATTTATATAACAATGTCTGTATCGTTTAGACAGCAAAGTCTGTATCTTATCACACTTCAAGCAACCAATGTTTTAGTATTAACCATCCAAACTCCTTTACCACATAAAGTCACGACAACACAATACATGGTGAGGTTAATTATGGTTCTTGATGGAATGAAAGTGACGTCTAGTAAAATTAAGACACGTGGCAACTTTGCTCGGTACATCCTCACCTTGGGCAACCAGCACTCACCTAAGACGAGCTGCCCAGTCAGTAGTGGAGAAGGAAAGTTCGGCTTATGAGCTGAACTATTATTAATGTATGTTATCTACACTCTAAGCTATTATTAGAGGAAGAGGTTGTTTGATAATGTGGTTCATTTTCAAAATAGCATGGATTGTTTAGTTTCAATCCACGCCATGGTGTAAAGAGTGTTGTTCTAAGGCATGGCTCTCAGTTCATAGTATAACATGGATTGAATTGAATCACAGCCTATGCTTAAATAATCTGTGGACCATCCTACGCCACAGTGGATGCAATAATTTTTTTTTATATAGTTTTGCAATGAATTTTATTCAAAGTTTTGTATGGCAAAGTACGTACCGACAATGTCCTAATCACAATATAGAATACCTTGACAAGTTGACAAGGTGTGGTGTGTTTTCAATAACCATGCCATAATGGGGTCCAATGGACTGAAATGATTTTCATTTGATTGATCCACATTACCAAACACCAAAAGATGGAGCTCAGAAAATGACACCTACCCATCTGAAACATGAAGCCTTTATCACACAAAATTGTGAAACTTAAACCATGGCCCCATGCCCTTAAACAAGTCTATCATTTAAGCAAGTCTACCATGACTTATCAACATTTTTTTTAAATTCATCACAACTTTTCATTGCTTTTTTATTTTTCAAAATTCACCATTCATTAGAGCATTGTCAGTGTTTATTGACAGAAATTGTCATGTCAACATAAATGCAATTTTATGACCAAACTATCCTTGAACGGCATATTATCTTTATTAATTAAACATATTTTTATATCAGCCTAATTATTATTCAATACACCTTTGTTCTAATTGACATCTAATAAAAGTGGATGTTGGGTCTTAGAGAGCCATGTGTCATCTTCTTGACCATAGATCTTTTCTTAATCCTGATTCTTGTTGCATTTGAAATTAATAAGGATAAAGTAACAATTGTGCTGTGCAAATAGATACGAGACATCAGATGGGTTTGATTTGAATCACAGCTGTTCTGCTCCCTTTTTACTTAAGTATGTAAAATTGATAGAAAATTTTTTGACTGAAATACTTGAGATATATTTTTATTGTTTCTTATCAAAGTTTTGCTTCATTTTACATTTACAATAGAACAAAGGCTAAAATAATAATCTGCCAACGTCCTTTTGTCTATTTAACATCAACTTCCGTCTCAAAAGTTAGTCATGATGAGTTTTAGAAAATTTTCCTTAACCTTTTTTTTCTTTAGTTGTTTTCTCCATCAACTTCTCTTACTTTTAATTTTTTATTTTTTTTTTCATTACGAATTTGTTAATATTGATGACAGGGTGCACATGACACCTACTGGTCAAGGTGGAATCTTCTTAGAGTATGGTCACAGCACGCCCTTTCCAGTGATATGTTAGAAAATAACAGATAGAGATGATAAAACTATATAACAGACCTGTTTGTAAATGAAAGAATTTTTATTAACTTGAAACATGTATTTCTTAGTTTCACGAATTGACAAAATCAGGTACGTTTTAATACATTTTCTAAAAAGAGTGAGCGGGACAAAAGGAAAATTCCTTTTGACCAAATTGCCCCTTGTTAAAATCAACGAAGAAAAAGAGGCAGAAGCTACTGTTCATCGTCTCCTTCCCCCTGAATACTGAACTAGAGAATCTATTTCAACTTCTTTCTTTTCCCTCTCCTTTTTTTTTCCTCTCCCTTCCTTTTCTCTCTCCCCCCCACCATAAACGATGAATGTAAAATTTGGTTAAAACACAACTCAAGACCGTTTTCCCTAGCATCAATGAATGAATAATTTCGTCAAGAAAATCCCAAGATTCTATTTTCATTTTTTTTTCTGGAATAACAATTTTAAAAACAAATGAAGACAATTTTTTTTAATCTGTTAGCAGCCCCGTTGAGTGACCAATTCAGTTTCTGGGTCATCAACGCTAAGCTAATAGCATCTCCTTCAAAGTTCAAACCTCTCGTCGTGACTTCATCATACACAATTTGCAGATTGACTCTTTTTTTTTTATGTAGTCATAGATTGACTAGAGGGCTTCACTTTCTGGGTCATCAATCGATCAGGCTCTAGATCCTCATTAAAGAACGATTCAAATCCTCTTTATACTTGATTTGAATGCTTATTGAGACTTCCGTGCAAAAGGATTAAGATGCTTTCGTAGAACTGATGCTTTGGTTAACAATGTCAGATTGTCACGTTAGCAAAAAAACCAAAATAGGTTCTTTATGTTGTGTTTTGATAAAATTGTTCGTTTTTTTATACCAGAGAGAAATAATTCTTGAGCTGTTTTGACTCGTGACAAAAGGAAAAGAAAGAAGGAAATAGGAGATAAGAGAGGGAGAAAAAAGAGGAGCAGAAGAGAGATGCCCAGGTTCGATGTTTCACAGGAAAATGATGTGATGATAGTAACTTTCTTGATTAGATTCATCTATTTTAAGAGTGGACAATTTGGTCAAGAAAAATTAAATTTATTCCCCTCGCTATTCTAGTAATATGTTTTAAAATGTAATAGTGGGGACGGATTTATTAAGCAAAAACTAAATAATAAAAAGTGTTATTTACTAAAATACCCCTTATAGTTTTATGGATTTATTAAAATTTACCTATACTTTAGTATTTTACTAAAACACCACTTATAATTTACAATGGATTTAATCAATCTTCCATTAGATGACACTAAAAAATGACATGTTGATCCTAATGTTCATTCAAATAAATTTAATCAAAAGAAAATAAAAATAAAAAAAAAACCATTTTTGCCCTTAATAAGACATAGGCAATTACTCTATTGGCTACTGGCTATATTTGGTCAATTTTGTTTTCTAGTAAATGACCCTAATAGAAACACGTAAGATTATACAATTGTTTTATATTTTCAAATTTTTAAATAATTAATAATTATTCATGTTTTCTATATTACTTTTAAAATTTTTTTTATAATACAAAAATAACAATAATTAATTTCAGTTAGGTTTATTCATCAAACTAATGAAATTGACTAATCCGATCAACTCAACTCGAGTTGGTCAGTTTTCTAGTATTTTAGGTTGGCTTTAGTTAAAAAATTTCCTAATTGGACCAAGCTGGATCAGTTTCACTTTAGCAATTTGTAAATCGACCAAAATTGAATGACCTAACCATGGATATATATTAATGTTTTATATTTTAAATATAATTCTTAATATGGAAAAGTGAGAAATTTCTCATATTTCTTAATCTAAAATGTTTTATATCATAAATCTAATTTTTAAATTTATTTTTTTAATAATTGTACTATAATTTTAAAAATAAATTTATTTTTTAAGTTTAAATCTTTTGAACTGACTAACCAAACCAAAAATCGACCCAAACTGATACAACTTGAGTGGGTCGGTTTTTACAAAAGGTCAGTCGGTTTCAGTTAACCAACTCTCATCCCCAACCTAACCAGGTCATTTGGTTGGCCAAATAGACTACAACCGAACTGAACCAACTCATATACACTCATAATTTCAACTAAATTAATAGTCTCATCTCTGATAATAACAACAGTTTAATATCCAATAATTATTCAAAATTTATAGCAAAAATACACAATTATTGGAAATATATTGATAATGAAAATACAATAATTACAAAAATACAATAAGTACTAAAAATATAATAACTTAGTCAGTAAATAGTATAATCTCAAATAATAGTTTAATCTCTAATAAATATTAATTAATAAGTTATAACAAAATACAATAAACATGGTTTACAAAGTTGAACTGGACTGGACGATCGAGCCGAAAAACTAGGAATCGGTTAGGTGATCGGTTCTGTTTTGCCCCAAACCGTTAATTTGCCCAAAAATGTTGGTTCGAATGGTAAGACGGGTCGTCTGTTTGGTTCGAATGGTAAGACCGTTCAATTAGGGAACCAAACTTCTAACCGTCCCATTATCTAGTTCAGTTTTAAAAACCTTGACAACAAATACAATAAGTACAATAAATTAAATTTAAAAATTTCAATAATAGTAGTTTAATCTCCAATAGTTATTGAAAGTTTTCTGTTAAATAACAAAACAAAATAAATTTATATGTAATCATTGAAAATACATATATCACAAAATATAATAAATAATTACTGAAATACAATAAATATTAATTTTAGTATATATAATTATATCATAAATACAAATTAAGAGTTTAAAATTATTATTAATAAATATTAATTTTTTTGAAAGTTATTTTCTTGAATTATTACTTGATATAAGTACAATTAGTATTTACAATATTATGTAAAAATATTAAATTATTATTAATATCAATATTATGTTATAATTACTTTTCTACTCTTTAGATTTTTTAAATTTATTACATAATTTCTTTATTTTAACTATTTAAAAAAAATGAGCAAATCGAAAATCAATCCAAACCAATACAACTTGATTTAGTTGGTTTTCACTAATGGTTAGTAGATTCCGAGTAACCAACTCCTCAACTTGACCATGTCGATTTGGTTGGCCAAATAGCCTACAATTAAACTAAACTAGGCTGTGATCAACACCCCTAATTTCATCTAAATTAATATTTTAATCTAATAAATAAAAGTAGTTTAATTTTCAATCATTATTAAAATTTTATAGCAAAAATACGCAATTATTGAAAATATATTGATAACAAAAATAAAATAAATAACTAATAAAAATAAAATAATTAGAATAATTACAAAAATACAAAAATACTAAAAAATATATTAAGCTAGTCAATAAATATTGTAATCTCAAATAATAGTTTAATTTCTAATAAATATCAATGTATAAAGTACAACAAAAATACAATGAATACAATAGTATAACAAATTCAATTTAAAAAGATAAATATTAGTATAACAAATTCAATTTAAAAAGATAAATATTAGTATAAAAAATTCAATTTAAAAAGATAAATATTAGTATAACAATACAATAGTATAACAAATTCAATTTAAAAAGATAAATATTAAAAAATTTCTTTAAATAACAAAACAAATATAGATTTATACATAATTATTGAAAATATATAATCAATATGGATTAAGATTTTAAAATAATTATTAATGAATGTTATTTTTTTCAAAGTTAATTTTCAAGAATTATTAATTGATGTAAGTGAAATTGGTTATTTGAAATATTATTTAGTTATGTAAACAATATCCTTATTTAAATTCTATAATTTTAATTATTTATTGAATTTAACAATCTATAAAATTATAATTTATTCTATTATTACATAATTTCATTATTAATTTTGTAAAAATGTTAAATTATTATTAATTTTAATATTTTGTTATGATTTTTTATTTTAAGATTTTCCATTTTATTGCATAATATCGTTATTTTAAATATTTAAAATATATTTATGTTATATATTTCGTTATTTTAAATATTTAGTTATTTAAGTATTTAAATAATATATAATATTTAAAAATAAACATTATTTGAATTTAAGATATTTAGTTATTGAAATATTTAAATAATTAAATATTTTACTATATAATTATTTAGCTATTTTTAGTATTTTATTATTTAAGATATGCAGTTATTGAAATATTGAATTAGGATTTTATTATTTTAATGTTAAATTTCTATTATTTTAATAACATTTAATTTGAATAATGTGGAAAATGATAATTTATATTGTTAGCACATAATTTTTTGATGAAGTTTCTACAAATATACAACTATTAATAATATGAATATTATTAAATCTATTGTAATTATTTTTTGTGTTTTGAATAAATATTTTAAAGTTTATACTATTATTACATAATTTCATTATTAATTTTGTATAAATATTAAATTATTATTAATTTGAATGTTATGTTATCATTTTTATTTTAAAATTTTTTTGTTTTATTGCATAATTTCGTTATTTCATTATTTAAAATTTTAAATAGTATATAAAATATTTAAATTATTCATTATTTGAATTTAAGATTTTAATATTATTGAAATAATATTTTAATAGTATTTAATTTGAATAATCTGCAAAATCATAATTTATAATGTTAGTACAGAATTTCATGATGAATTTTGTAAAAATTTTAAACTATTAATAATATGAATATTATTAAATGTATTATAATTATTTTTTGTGTTTTTAATAAATATTTTAAAGTTTATTAGAGATAATTTGGAGAATAATCTATACATATATATATATATATATATATATTAAAACGAAGTGGTCAATAAATTTACTCCTTTTTTTGAATTTTTTATTTTTAATTCCACATTTTTTCCATCTGACCAATCAAATTCCTCTATTTTCATCCATCCTTGGCCACATCAAATGGCTTTCCAGGAGTCCTGTTTTAATCAATCATGTATCTCCCATTTTCACTCCCAATTATTAGGTTTAAAGTGGACTTAGAATCACTCACAATTCTAAGTTGTGATGCAATAGTGACAAATTACTAACAAATAGGACTCTTGCTACACTTAAAGTAAACTTGCCGCCTGCTCATAGCTTGCCATTGGAGTGGGGGGTTGTGTCGGATGAGTCTTTCTCCTCCATGGTTCCTTCTCTTCTTACAAACCAGTCAGTCCCGTAGGGTCTTCCAAGAGAAGAGAAAAGGCAGCATACCAGGCACAGACACAAAGAGAGAGAGAGAGAAATGTTCTCTCGTTTCATTCCTTCTCATGTTTATACATTGATGCAGATGCCGGTGCCAGAGATAACCAGCTTCGAGCCCATATCAAAATCGTCTCTCCAAAACGAAAAGAGTATTTTCAAACATAAAAAGGTAAACTGAGTATTTTTGAAGTCATAACAATCATGTGATGGCACATACGAGCAGTTTATGACAACATTAATCAATTTTCAAACATTAAAGGTACACTTAGTCAATTTAGGTAGTTTAAGAAATTTACCCTTTACTTTTTAAACCTCTAAAAAAGTTAAAAAAAAAAAAAAGATAAATGGAGAAAACCATCAAGTCTATTCAGACTTCCTGACTTCAGATTACAAATAAAAACACCGTCAAAGCATAATGTTATCCACCATTAATGGCTTACAGAAGACCTTTTTTTCTCCCAAGCCTAAGCTGGGGGTGGAAAATCTACTTGTTTAGTTCCCTGAATCTTTATAGTGGAACTCTTAAATATATACCGGGATTCAATCTTCTTTAAATTTCAAAAGGTTCAATAATGAGTCACATGTCTTCTTCTTCACCAATCCAAAAACGACAAGAACAAAGTTGCTGCAATTGTAATCGAGGAAGCGAATGGCCAAACTCTCTGTCTATTAGCAGTATAAGAAATATGAATGAAGAAAATAATGCAAAAAAAAAATATATATATACATATATATATGGATTGTAAGATTTAAAACATGAATTCCCGACATTTCAGAATGTGCTCTGCAACTTGTAGTCAGGAATCGAACGACTGAGATGTTCGGTCTTCTAACATCACACCATGATAATAAAGGATTTGGTTCTGATTTTACTTTCCCTTGGTGTTGATAATCATGTAAGAGGTATGCAGTCCTTCGTGTTTGTTTGGAGAGAAGATGATGCAATCATCGTTATATATATGGAATTTGTTGAAGCAATACCATTTTCCCTGAACTTCACTTTTGGATTCTAAGAGATCTTAGGCTTCATATTTCAAGAGAACCACTTGTAGTTTTATGCAACATGAAAATACATATATTATTTAAGCACAGACGGCAAGCTACATATATTGTTTCAAGATAACCTCTTGGGTCCCTCTCTCTTTTTCACTTTTACCATTTTTTAATTTTAAAAATAAAAATATAATAATTTAACGGAAGTTTTACCGTTTGCTCTGACCATAACGTCTTTATTTCTTATTTTAAGAGCACCATTCTAAGAGCACCGCTGCCCATACCGTTTGCTATGATTCCTATCACCTGCTAGAACCCGAAGAAAAGTTCGCAGAAAGCAGAGGATAGAAGAGTTTGCAGAGACAGAAGATGGGAAGGGTTCGCTTCATCTCCAAATGCACGGTTCAACCAGCGAATCCCCACGAATCAATTCAGAGGATCGAGTTGAATCAATGGGATCTCCGATTTCTTCCCGTCCATTACATCCAAAAGGGTCTTCTTTATCTCAAACCCACGTTCCGACCAGGCAAAGAAGAGGAAAACGAAGTGATCAATCTGCTTAAAACTTCTCTCTCTCGCACTCTGGATTTCTTTGTTCCACTGGCTGGCCGCTTGGCAACTACGTCGCACGACGATGACACCATGTCTGTCTTCATCGACTGCAATGATGCGGGAGCAGAGTTCATTCACGCCAGTGCCGACTTCACCGTAGCCGACATCCTCGACCCACCATACACACCTCGAGTCGTTTACTCTTTCTTCCCCCTCAACGGAGTGGTCAACTTTGAAGGCATCACCAAACCTTTGCTCGCCGTGCAGGTGACGGAATTAACCGACGGCATATTCGTAGCATGCACCGTTAACCACGTGGTTGCCGACGGCACATCGTTCTGGCATTTCTTCAATTCCTGGTCTGAGATCTGTAGGGGTGCTGATCGTATCTCGCGTCCTCCAGTTCTCCAACGTTGGTTTCCTACTGGTACAAATTGTCCCGTCCGCTTTTCCATCTCTAACAAGGAAAAGTTCTCGGTGAGATATACCCCACCACCACTGGAAGAGAGAGTGTTTCAATTTACCAAAGAAAAGATCGCAAGTCTCAAAGCGAAGGCCAATACTGAATGCGGGACGGACAGGATATCCTCTCTGCAAGCAATATTGGCTCATATTTGGCGATCTGTGGCCCGTGCCCGAGGCCTCGACTCCGACCAAGAGATCTGTTATTGGTTGATTATAGGTAAACGGTCTAGGTTGAAACCGCCCTTGCCTGATGAACACTTTGGTTGCTTTGTGGAGGGAGGGACGGCAACGGCAAAGGTAGGGGAGCTGCTAGATCGAGGTCTGGGGTGGGCGGCCTGGCTGTTGAACCAGGTCGTTGCGTCGCACAATGATCCAACAGCAGAGAAGAGTTTGGTAGAATCTCAGACGAAGCAGCCTAAGTTTGTTTCCATGGATAGTATAGTATATAATAATCTTTTATTGACGGGGAGCTCGCCGAGGTTCAATGTGTATGGTAATGATCTAGGGTGGGGAAGGCCTCTGGCGGTGCGCAGTGGCTGTGGAAACAAGTTTGATGGGAAGATTACGGTTTTTCAAGGGAGGAGTGAAGGGAGCGTCGATGTTGAAGCCTGCCTTTCGCCCCAGACGTTGATGGTGCTGGGAGATGACGCGGAGTTCATGGACGCCGTCACCGTGTTCCCAACTTTTGCCGGCATTAATTAAGTATTCCACAGCTTTCAGCTGGGCTCTGATGGGAATGGAAACTTGCACCACTTGGTCATTGGTTATCCGTTTGATTGTACTTTTCCAAAAAGAAAAAAAAATCACGTGCAATTGATCGATGTGGCATATATTAATAATTTGATTTGTTGGCTTTTGCGATAGTTGGAATAAGTTGTCATCCAGTATTCCGGTTTGAAATTCTTAATATAAACTTGATTGGAGATTTTTAGTCGGAGCAGATAAGTTATAGGTTAAACTATTCCAAGCCAAATCATTAAGTAACTTGAGTTAGGTCTGTTTGTTTGGTTTAAAGTCTGATATCTAAAAAGTATAATAATTATATTTAAGAGATATTGTTTGGTGAATTATTCTTTTCTTTAAATTTTAAATGTGGAGAATATTGTTTTAAATTCTAAAATTTGTCAAATGTTCATTTTAACTTTTATTTAAAAATTTTTTGTTTATATAATTCAATAAAAAGTAATATTAAAAATTAGTATCATGATTAATAATTAATAATGAATACTAATTCATTAATAATTAATAATAATTGTTCTTATTAATTCATTATTATTACTAATTAATTATTAAAAATTATTATTACTAATTACTAATTACTAATTATTATTACTAATTATGATTAATTCATATTCAATTTATTATTAATTGTTAATTAATTATTTGTGTCACTTCTATTACTTAATTAATTAATTATTCTAATTATTATTAATAAATTATTATTATTTATTAACTTATTATTATAAATTACTAATATTATTAATTATTGTTTAAAATTATTCATATTAAATAATTTTATTATTAATTAATTTCAATTGTTGTTAATTTATGCATTATTGATTATTAATATTATTAATAACTGTATAATACTATCTAATATTATTATTGAGTATTAACAATTAATACTTAACAATGATTAATTAGTATTAATCATTAATGAATAACAAATTATTAAGTAATATGTAATAATTAATTAATAATAATATTAATATTCGTTAATAGTAATATGAATAATAGTAATTGATGAAGGAAGATTTGGCCCGACCTCGTAATCACTCAACACGTGGCAAAGGCAAACTGCTTGGCACAACAGCACGCCCAGGGCGCGAGCACCAAAGGGAGGAAAACCAGCAGTCCGATCTCCCTACAAGGAGCCCGAACTCCCCACCAGCAATCCCTACGAGGAGCCCGAACTCCCTACTAGGAGCCTGAACTCCTTACGAGGAGCCCGATCTCCCTACTAAGAGCCCGAACTCCTTACGAGGAGCCCGAACTCTCCCTTAGGCCCCAGCCACACAAGGCAATGACCCGAACTGGCCCGCCTCATGGCAGTTCGAGACACTCCTCTATCCGAACTCAAGACTTCACCTCGCTCGCCACTCCAGCACTTCGCCTCCGGGATGCCGAACTGAACAAACGTACCATACCTGACGCTGAGGAGGTCCGTATCCAAGGGCGGCGCACCTGACTAACTTGGGATCTGACGCTTGACAGCCACACTTCAACAATCACCTGCCACCGTCATCGCCAGTCGCAGAGACGGCTCCGACAAAAGGGAGCAGTGGCGGTTCTGTCCAGCAGAGGGGATGACACCCGAACTGGCAGGAGCCCAGAGGTAATCATACCCGACTTGACAGAAGATTAGAAGTGAGTGCACGAGGTGGTTATAAAAGGCCCCCTACCCCCCAAGAACAAGGTATGTGAACTTTGCGCCATCTGGTTTTATCTTGCCT
>NW_010729162.1:937204-1034497 GCF_000365185.1 Nelumbo nucifera
TTTTTTTTTTTTTTTTTTTTTTTTTTTTTTTTTTTGCGTTGATCCAATTTCTAAGGGCTAAATGCGACACTAGGCAAAACATCGCCATCTTCACCACTGGGTGCAAGAGCAAACTCATCAATATGAGGAGAGGCACAATGGGCACTTCGAGGACATCCGCTGAGCTAGGGATGTAGCCATCGAGGAATTTCTTCATTTGCTCAAGTACCTTAAGAGCAGAGTTCACCATGCCCACCGTCAAGAAGGTCTTCAAATTATGCCATGCTTCCTTAGGTTGCTCCACTCACAGACTTTTGCGCGGTGTCCCTCAAGCTGGTTCTCAAGTGGGTGGCCGATAAGGTCGATGTGGAGCCTAAAACCGAAGTGAAGGATAGCGGAGAGGGTAATGAGAATGATACCAATGAGGGTGTTGTCAACGAGGACAAGGATGATGTTGCATGTTTAAGTGAACCGACATGCGCTTAGCGTGGGTCGGTCATCTGCTGTTGTCATATTTCGAATAGATTGTCTTGAGGGAGCCTTAATGCTAAATGTGGTTTGGCTTCCCATTCGTAGATTTTCGATGAAGTGCATGTATCGTGAGTTGGCTCGTCCAACTCGCCAAAGTGGGTCTCAATCAAGTCAACAGAATCATGTTGCCTCTTACGTCGACTTGACCTTGCCGAAATATTAATAGGCCTGTTTACTCTTAGCACCTCGACATACACACACCTCATCACCTCGGTAGGGATGACTTGCAAGGGTGGGTCCATAGTCTATTGGCCGTCAACTCCCATGAGAACCATACAGGGCTAACCTATGCGGGTGGCTCCATAGTCTGTTGGCCATCAACACCCATGGAAACCATGCAGTGCTCAACCTATGGGGGTGGCTCCATAGTTTGTTGGTCGTCAACTCCCTCGGGAATCATACAGGGCTAACCTGTCAACACCCACGAGAATCATGGAGGGCTCAACCTGCGGGGGCAGCTCCACAATCTGTTGGTCGTCAACACCCATGAGTACCATGGAGGGCTCAACCTACAAGTGAAGCTTCACAATCAGTTGGCTATCAACTCCCATGGGAAACATAGAGGGCTCAACTTGTGAAGGCGGTCTCACAATCTGTTGGCCGTCAACTTTTGCAGTGAGAATGGAGGGATCGACCAGAGGGGCGGCCTCACCTTTAGGACTGAGAGATTTTGTTCGAGTTGATCATTCTAATTCTTCCCCCTTATGGGGGTTCCTTCAATCCAGGCATTGTTGTTGTAACTTGAGGATTCCATTACTTGAGGCTCAGAGAACGGATGAGAACTTAGCTTTTCTGTAGTGTGTTCCCACAAATGGCACTAATTGATAGTACACGATCTGGTGTTCCCTACTAGCAGACAGCTCGGACACCGAACTAAGTAAGTTGCATAGCTAAGCTGCAAAGAAAGAGATCAAAGTGTCTGGGTTGCTTTACCCAGGGTGGGCATTCCGTTACTCAAGTCAACAAAGAGTTTTGAGAGAGCTAGAGAGCTGTGAGTGCTAATCGTGCATACCTTTTCTGAGGAAGGGAACGCCTTTATATAGGCAAGCTTTTGTGAGGCTCATGAAGCACGTTCGAGATCTTTGGTTTGTTTGGTTCGAAGGTGGTTTCACACCTAGTGTTGGACTCCACGTAAGCGGGTGGTGCTTATCCAGTCATGCCCGAAGCGGGCGGGTGATAACCGGCTCTTTTGACGTGGCGTCGTGATCTCGGGGACGTAAAAAATGATAGCCTGCTTAAGGAGGAGGTCGTCCAACGCGTTAGGCAGGTCAACAACTAGGTCCCAGTTAGGTCGACAATGTCTCAAGGGAGGTCGCCCCTAATGCCGAGGTCCCTAGCTTGGTCATGATGAGGTCATCATTTTAGTCTTCCTTAGGTTGGCGGAGGTAGGTTGCCTCTTCTTCCGACTTAGTCCTATCGAGATCTTATGCTGTGAGGTCGGCGGAGATAGGTCACCAATTGAGACTCCGTTAGGTGGGCAGAGGTAGGTTACTAGCTGGGTCTCTGTCAAGTCGGCGGAGGTGTAGGCAGGTTGACCATCATGTCATGCAGGTTAGGGGTGAGCAAAAAAAATAAAAAAACTGACCAAAATTAAATTGAAAAATCGGTTAATCGAATCAGTCGATTCGGTTTCATTCGGTGTTTTAGAAAACCGAAGGTACTGGTTCGGTTTCGATTAACCAATATAGAAAACCGACAGTTAACTGAACTGATTGGTATACATATTTTTTATATTATATATATTTAATATTTTTTATATATTATAAATTAATAAATATGCATTATATATAAAATATATTTATAATATATGATATATTATTTATTATTTAAAATATAATATTTTATATATATTTATAATTTTTTCTTATATATTTATATATTGTAAAAATAAAAAATCAAAAAGCTGACAAACCGTTCCAATGGTTAACCGATTGGTTTTTGTTCGTTTTCAATTACCAATTTTCCAAAAATCGGTAGTACCAGTTCGGTTAAAAAAAAAAAGGCCCACAGTTTGGTTAATCGAACCGTGAGCACCCCTAATGCAGGTTGCTACCTGGACCTCAGTCTGGTTGGTGAGACCTTGGTGGGAGGTCTCCCTTTGTGTCGAGGTCTCAAGCTTGGTCCTAAGGAGGCCGTCCCAATCCTAACGAGGTGTCTATAGGTCGGCCATGACAAGGTGGTGGTGAAGCACCCTTAGGGCGTGCGAGGCGCATTCGACGTGGCTTTGAGTAGGTCTCCATCATTTTGGTAAAGGCAAGTCATTGCCTACGTGGTGTTGGGGTGTCATGCGATGATTCTGGGATTGCCACATAGCGTGCTGTCACTAGAGGGCCAAATCTTCCCTCATCAAAATTTATCTTGAGAATAAGAAATTGGCCACTCTCACTAAAGCACAACTTCGATTGTGATTGGATAAACTAGACATAATCAAAAAATAATACTTGAATTGAACTTAAATGTACACCATTTAATTGGAAATGTCATAGAGCTCCATCTTCAATTTTGCTTATAAATAAAGCCCATGCACAACATGTGTCTAGACTAGTTATTGTATAATCCTACTGGATTGGTCAAGCCATTAACATGTGTTAGAAATATGATTTGTTTTACCCTATACAGTACCATGTACTATAAAAGGTAATATTTACAAAATTTAAATTTAAGTTATAGGGAAAATTCTTGAACAATACCCTAAACTTTGGGGGTTGTGTCAAGTTAGTCCTCAAAATTCAAAACATGTCTCTATAGTATTTGAACTTTCAAACTGTGTCTAATAGGTCCCTGTTGTTAGTCAACATCGTCATGTGACATTAGGTGTGCATTAAATAATTTCAAAATGGCACAATTACCCTTTATGATATTTTTCTGACCATTTTACCCCTTTCTTCTGAGTGTTTTAAGAAGGAAAGGGGAAGAAGGGTTATGAAACTAGACACCGATCAACTATTGGAGCTCCCGTTCCCCTTTTCAAGCTCTCCCATTCAACGATCAACTGTTACTGGACAATCACTTGTCTGGTTTCATAATTCTTCTTTCCTTTTTCTTCTTTGACACTTAGACGAAATCGGTAAAATGATTAGAAAATATCATAAAAGGTAATTTTTCCATTTTGAAATTATTTAATGCACACTTGACGTCACATTACAGTGTTGACTAATGGTCAATTAACAGTAGGGACCTATTAGACACAATTTGAAAGTTCAGGGTACTGCAGTAGAGATACATTTTGAAGTTCAGGGACTGACTTGACACAACCCTTCAAGGTCATGGTATTGTTCAAGAATTCCCTAAATTATAAGTATTGAACTATAAAATGATTGTCTATATATTAACTTACTCAATTTAATCAACAAAGATAATATAAGTTTTAAACTATATATATCATATTTATTGAAAATCAAATTTCTAAAGGACATGTTTTTTTTTTTCAATGGGAGAGTATGCAAAGAACAGGTTCCACGGATGGACCTAGAACCACCAAGGCCAGAACCGACTCTGGAACCGACCTTCATAGGTTGGTTTTGGTTCCAAAAACCTAGAACTGACCCCTCTAGGATAGGTTCCAGTTTCTACCATGAAACCAAACCAAACTGACCCATGCTCACCCCTAGATGGGATAGTTAATATGAAGGAGAAGCCCAAGAATCCTACTGACCCATGCTGACCGATGCCCATGCTGACCGATGCTGACCGATGTCCTATGTTTAGGAATTGGGCAGATCACTTATCATTCAATTTCTCTTTTTCTCCTATTTTCTATCAAAGCAAACATAGCCTAACTTACCTGCCTGAGAAAAGAGATGTTAAAAGGCATTGTACAGATTCGGTAGATCAACAGAACCAAATCGAAGTGATTCAATCATGGGTCAGAACCAAATCAAAGTGACTCAATTATGGGTCTGAACCTATATTGTTATATTATTAGTGGAGATACTAGGCTGAATAGATTCCATAGATTCAATATATTGTTATATTGAATCAAAGTGATTCAATCATGGTACTGCAATTCTATACAATCTAAAATGACAAATACCTTTATCCTAAAATATTAATATCTGCCTGTGTATTGACATCAATTCTGAACTGGTACCTACCCCAATTGTACTGTAAGGATAAGAATTCTTAGGGTGTGCTGAACAGTCATTCTCCCTTATATGTGCCAGTAAGTATTATTGGTATTTCAACATTTGGATTTAACTTTTACACCAAAAGCAAAGCAAGTATTGGGTTTGTAGAGTAATATATTTTTTCATGCAAAGTCTCAATTATAATTGGGTTAGAACCAGTATTATTGGTATACTTGGGTTGGCCCAATTCAAGTGTATTAGATCCAGCCCACAATTTTATAAGTACTGGGATTTGATTTTTTGTCCTCCAGCTAGGCCTGCATCCAAAACTTTGGGCCTCTGTATGTTTTAGGTTGGCCCCCAGCATAACCCTAAGGTAGCCCGAGCTTAGCCTGGTCCAATCCAAGACAGGTCTGATCATAGATTCATATATATATCATGTAGACATACATACACACATACATACACTATATATATATATATATACATTCATACATATACATATATGTATTAAAATTGAATGTAAACTGACTGACCAGTGTGAATTTGACCTCTACTACCCAAACCCAAGTCGAATATACCAAATTTCAATGTGGGTTGGAGATGGGTTAGAAAAATTGGACTTAACCTTGGGCTTTTAGACCTTAAGACTCAATTCTTAGGTTAGGCTTGATTGACCTTAATCGAAGCCCAGCCCGTCTGAGGTCCGCACTTAAAACTATAATACCTATTTTCTCATGGTATATTTGTAATGTTATCATATTATCATGCTCAAACCTGTAATTTAACAAATGAATATTTTATTATCAAATAATTAAAGCACAGTTGCAAAAACTAATTGGGTCCTATCGGATCAATTTGCTAAAATTAATTTAAAATGGGTTGGCCAAATTTGAACTGGTTCTGCACATTTACAACGTAACAGTTTAGGACCAAGTCTACCCTAACCCATCCCATAAGTAATTGGTAAAATTTTTTAACGTAAAAATTTGGGTCTTCGAAATCCAAAAGTCAATAAAGATGCATGAAATCTCTATTCTACAACACATTGCTGACACCTGACAAAGAGGGAAGTGAAAAACATTGATGGTCTGGACCAGCCACCTACAGTTGGGAATTTAAGAAGCATTTGTACACACACAAAAAAAAAAAAAAAAAAACTGAAAGAAATTAAACCACTAATTCTCTTGGGTATTTCATTAGTTTACATAAAACCCTGAATCCCATTACCCTCTCCGCGTTGCTTTGAAATTGCCCTGAGAACGGCTTGAGTCACATCTCGAGCATCCAATGCTTGGTCCTGAGCTTCTACCATGCTTTCCATGCAAAAGCAATGGTTTGATGAAACCCTAGCCTGGAGCACGTTTAGACTGGTATCCTCGAAGGCCTCCAAGATGGAAACCAGCAAATCTGGCCCCTTTTCGCATCTTACTTCAACTACAAAACCATTTTCAATCCTCTCTACTTTCACTTCCTGTTCATCCAATATAAACAAAAATTATATATAACTTATCAATGTTAATTTTTTTTTAATTTATTTAATTTAAATAAAAGGTGTGATTGGCACATCCCACTTTTGTCTTTTCCATCTATTTCATTTTCATTGGGATGTGCCCAAATCAATTCTTACATGTAAATGTCAAACTATTCAGGCCAGAATTTCCCATCTAATTACACCTGGTAAAAAAAAGTCGACCCAACCCACAATCTCACTCCCAATGAGATGCGAATACACGAATTTTGAAAGTTCTTTAGAAACTTCACAAAACCCTTGAAAGAATTTTCCCTCAACAAAACTTTATGTTTCTCAACCAAATACAACCCTAAGGTTGTGTTTGGTTTACATTCCAGTTGCAAGATACGCCAATAAATAAAATTGAGATTGAAACAAATATTTGTATATAATAAATGTCTTTCTTTATATTTTTGAACAAAAAACATTATTGAATTACATACCTTTTTAAAGGCAAAAAAATTATCAACTTTTCATATAAATGTATTATACGTACATGCATATACCCATAGTATGTATATACATTCTATGGATTCTAAAAAGTATGGGATGATGTTTAAAGAATCAAGGAATCTTACGTGTGACAAATTAGTTTAGAGCTGAAAGGATCTCCAAGCTTCTCTACTACTTGCTCTCCATTAGTAGACAAATTTTGTCTCAAAACACTTTGTCATAATAATCTCATTTTATATTAAAAAATTAGACCTCTCAATAGTCTACAAGCTAATTATTAATTAGTCTGAAAATGAACATGTGGCCAATCCAGTGGCTTCATGTAGAGAAGCTCTACTCTTCACCACACTAGTAAATCCTTTTCTTAATTATATTTATAAATATTGCATATTTTAATAGATTATACATAACCGTAAAATATGCTAAATTTTAATGTTTTAAAAAATGATTTGGAATTGGAACCGTTCTAGCCACTGGTTTTTAGGTCGATTTTGACTGTTCGGGTCAATAGGTCATTGATTGATTTAATGATTTTTTGCTAGGGATTGGGCTTAGGGTAAAATGGAACCGGTTGTTTGGACGACTCCCGGGCCAAACGGTCCGACCATCTGGGTGAACGGCGGTTTGAAAACCATGCTTATTTTTTTATTAAAAGTAAAGAAGACATATTAAGCATGTACTAATCGTTACCTAAAGCTAATTTTTCACAATCACATGTTTGTTTGATCAAAGTTTTGGGAAAATCTATGATGCAGAAAAGATATGATATGATAAGAGTTTTGACCAATCAAAACCCACCCATGAATTTTGATAAATAACACCTTACTTGCTTCCACGTTTGTGATTTCAGTTTATTAGTCAGTTGTTTTTCTCATATCATAGTCGAACCTCAAAGTTTTTGATATATTTCTTATTCTTGGAATCATAGAACTTTTCATGTAATAGGAGCTGGTTTGCTAATTAGTTCATTCAGTAAGGTGGTATTCGATAACACTTTTCAGATGTCTGAATCTGAAATATCTGCTTTTCAGATGCAATGCTTATTTGGTGTTGCATCTAAAATATGATCTGAAAAGATTTTTTTAGATCTGAAATTTTAAGACTCAAGCCCATCACTTAACGTGCTCAGACACGTTTTAGACGTGGCCAAAAGTCAAAAATACCCTTACCCCATTCGACCTCTCTCCCTCTCTTGTCTTCATACCACCGCAACTGCAACTCTCAACAGCGACAGATCTCTCTCTGTCTCTCTCTCTCTGTCTTCCCGTCACCGCTGCTACAAGTTTCCAGCGGCGGCGGTTCAATGTGTAATAATAATAATTATTATTATTAATTATAAATTATTTTTACTAATTATTAATTATTTTATTAATTAGTAATTTTTAATTATTTCATTAATTTTTAAAAATTATTTTTATTTTTTATTTATGTAAATTATTAATTATTTTAATATTTTTATAGTCATTAATTATTTTTTTTATTTTAATCTTTTTATTTATTAATTAGTAATTTTTAATTTGTTATTTTTTATTTGTATTGTTTCAATATTATTTCGAAGTTGAAAATTAATTTTTTATGAGATAATGTGAATTGAACTCAACATTTCCAAATAGTATGTTATATGGGGTAAAATAGTAAAATTAATGAATTTCAGATGATAAAGGGTTGATCTAACACAAACAAACATATGGATTCAGAGCCATTAAAAAGTAGAAAAGCACCTATGCTTCTTTTCAGATTTTAGACAAATAATATCTTTTTAACTTTTTAGATTTTAGATTTTAGATTTATCAAATGTCACTTAAGCTTCTAAAGGTTACTGAAAATAAAAGAGAAACAGAAAGTTGAAAGAGGAAATTTCTTCAAAGAACTTTCCCTTAACTTTCTGTTTTCTCTCTTAATTATTTTCTATCAAACCAAATACAGCCTCAATGGTCGATAAAAGAATCTTACATGTTTCAACTCAATTTCGAAATAAACTAGTCTATAAGCAGTTTGGATTAAGGATTACCTACTTATAAGTTACAAGAACCCTATCCACATATCACTATAGCCAATCATATCGATAACATCCTCCGGATTTGTACGTTGTTATTTATGGTGAGATATTCCCCATGTACAGCGACTCTGGATCTCCTACCCACAAGCCACAACTCTACCCCACGCCTACCCATAAAACACTACATCTGTGCATTCAAAACATTTCCATGCATGACTGCGATGTTACGTGGGTAGATCTGAAGAGGGATCTACTCCTCACAAATGGGCGCCTCACAGGCACATCCACCATGGAAAATGGTGTTAGCTGGAGATATTCTTTTGGGTTTCCAGTTCTTATAAAACCCGGTGCATGCAAACCTTTTTTGAAGGACCCGGACCCGATGCTGGACTGTTTCCTTCTTCCATTGAATGTCCGTACAGGTATCGAAGCAGTATAGAGATATTAGAACTGCACCCACTTGTACTAATTTTCTTTTTCCTAAGCATTTAGTAATTTGTCTTCAAGCTCCTTATCAAACACCAGTACATGGAAAACTAATTTATATACTAATAAAATATAGTGTGGTATGTGCTTTCGTGCGTGAGAGAGAGAGAGAGAGAGGACCGTGGGGAGTTGAATTTGCTTCAGGTGGTCTCCGTATGCTTGGTTCAGTGCCTCCAATTTGAGTTTCAATTGGTTAATGTAGTTAAAAGCATCCCTGATAATAGAACTCTTCCTCACCTGCACGAACAACACCAGCGTCATCAACATAAATGATAAACCCCACAATAACGAGCTTGCTTGTGACCACCATTAATGATAACATAAACATAAATTGATCAAGGAGAAGAAAAGAAATTAAGATGTTGTATATGTATCACATACCGATTTCGAGCTGGTGAGGGACCGGAGTATTTGAAGCTTCCGGCGGAAGGCCACTCTCTTTTGCTGTCTAGAAGCCATCTCTCTCTCTCTCGTTGTGTATGAGTTTTAGGTTGTATTTGATTATAAAGTCTTGGCTTTTATAGCTCAGAAAAGGTCTTCTGTATGCCAAGCTACAGAAGTGCCACGGAAAAATGTCAGAAGTAGCCCTGACGATTGATAAACTACAGAACACAAGTCATCTGAGTGCTGATGTGTGAATACTGAATACCTTTTTTATTTTTTTTATGTTGAATGAGCAAAAAATAAATAGAGGTTAGTATAAACTGCAGAAGGGTATTTTCGGTCTTACAATCTTACAACAGAGCAGAAGTGTTTTTTGACCAACACTGGACCTGTTTAATTAGCTAAAATGGGAGGTGCCAAAATCACTGTCCTTTAATTTTTCTGTTCACCTATTTAACTTACAAAGTAACACACAACAAATCAACAATCTACATGGTTTTTCTACAAATTATATTAGTCTGCATTTCCTTTGACGAATTGCAATGCACCAAATTACCAGAAAAGCTGCATCACAACAGAACAATTCAGATTTTCTTTTTCTTTGTATTAGCTGCAGTTAATATGGACGCAGTTGATGGGTATTTAGTAAAAGTGGGCGGGAGTTGCAGCTTTAACCAGAAGTTAGAACAGGAGCCTCGGCTTTATTGGGGGCCTAGGCCTAGCAATAGCGTAGGTAGAGTCTCAGCATCAAGGGAGATCCAGAAGAGAGAAGGATTGTTGGGTTGTTTGTTGCATGGGGAGAGAGGAATGGGATCAAGTCATGGAGTGGAGGGAGGGTCGGTCAAATCATCACGAGGCTCTCTTTTAGCTTCCATTTTTGTCTGGAACCCCAACTGGTCGAGGCATCACATGCTTAATTAAACAACTTCTGAACTCATCCTCTCTTTATTTTTGTTTTCTTTTTCCATCCACATCTATACATCCAAAACTGACCTTATTCAACTTCAGCTTTCTTATATTCAGAGACAATCTCGAAATCAAAAGCTTTAATATACTTGTTAAATCTCATCTTTGTAACCTTTCCATCCCTGCAATCTAGTAAATCTGCAGTTCTGGTCAAGAATTTCCTTCCCAAGATACATATCCAAGTGTCGTATATAATGCCAAGTTAATTACTGAATTAAATTAGAGAGAGAGAGAGAGAGAGTTGATATATATAAATGGACAGTTGAGGGCCTGAGGCAGTAGCTAGAGAGAGTAGCATCTTAAATGGGTAGGTAAGGAAATTCAGAGATAGTTAGATTCTTTTGATAAAATACCGTTGGATGTAAACAGTTGATTTGATTTCATTCTCTCAAGGTGGAAAATGCCAAGCAAATGGCCCTCGTACGTCTTAATGTCATGAGCCATGAGTCTCTTGATGTGACCTCTCCACTTCTCATTCTCCATGCTCAGAACAACATCAGAACAGAAACCCAAGAGGCAAAAGGAACGTTATTGGATTCCAGTAATTGCCCATCGTACTCAATAACTCACCCTTCACTACTGTGTTTCTGTTTTTGTGTGCCCTCCTCTTAGGGGTATGGGGTCCCTTTCCCTGTCAACCCGTGTTTTGAATTTCAATGTTGTGAGTTCTTATCCTCATCTCTCTTTGTTTGTCTATTTCTCTTTGACATGTCTCTCCTCTTAGTGTGAGACTGTGAGTGGAGTGGGTGAGCTCATATTTCTAATCTTTTGTCTACATGTTGAGGCTTTTTGATTCCTTCTTCTCGTCCAAGGAATCGACATTCACATGATATTTTTACAAGCTATATCAAAGCTAAGCATGGAATTTCTGTCATCATTTAACCACAAAATAATCATGGTTACTGTGATTAAGAGTTGTTGTTGAGGAAGGGATGATTCCAATTGGTACCACCCACTCACCCACCAAGTAGAGGGACGCCCCTCTAGAGTCTAGACTGATCATATATATGTTAATATACCTTGTATATCAATGTTCTGCTCAAGCTCAAATGATAAGTTAGGGTACCACACTAGGTGGCCTGTCTTCTACTTTTGATGCTAGATCGAGACAATGATCGGCAAAGTTTATATGGATGCATTTTTGTATCAATCCGATAAGTTTGTATATATTTGATTCATCTGTTCTTGGAACAAGGATTCTGTTCTTGGCAAGATGTCTATTTATTTGTTGATTCAATGTTTCCAATTAAGATGCATGGTAGTTTGTTTAGCAGATCTCTCATACGTCAGGTCTAGCAGGGATCTCCTTTGTAACTTGGGGGCCGTTTGATAACAACTAAAGTGACTATATTTATTGCTTTTGCTTTCTACATCTTCTAGTGAATGAGTTACCCAGGAAGTTGAAAGCATGAATGTTTTATTATCTAATAATCTTATGCACTAAAAGCAAAGCAATAAATCATTCAGTTCAGCCCATTGTAATTAAAATAGCCCCTTACCCTATTTTTGCCTTGTCAGAGCGATGTGGCTGATCAATTCTGTCCATTAGATTGGGGACTCTCTTGGTCAGCCACTTGCTATCTGTCCGGTCTACACCATCCCTGGATGCCACCTAGCTAGCATCTAGAACATTCACTGCACAATATGAGTTGTTCAGGGTTCCAAATATTCCTTTAATTAACAAGACTGACTCGATTCATTTTTGTTATGCATGATCACATGTCAATGGATTTCATCACCCTGGAGCCCATTTACGCTTCAAATTGCAATATGGATAAAAAATTACATGATTTACACCTTTGATTGGTTAAAATATAAGCAATTCTATTCACTAGAAATGACCTATTCATTGTTTCTTAGAGGCATTTAATCAAACCGTTTTTCTTTTGTCAAAAGAATTTTCAACCAATATTGTCATAGAGGGGTAAGACCATTCTTGTGGTTATTAGGTTTCCTATTTGGGTCTAGTAACGAAGCACACTAGATGAAACCCACCTACTTGACACTTGGAGAAATTCTGACCAGATCCAAATCATCTATCAGAAAAGGGACCCCCTCAAGATTAGCCGTATCTTCACTGATGTAGTGTATGCCAACCCTATATGCCTCACCTGGTATATATTGGAGCTTTGCCTACTGAGTAATACTAGCCTCCCAACCTTTCAACTTTTCCAATCTGAAGGAAAAGTGTAAAAAGTAGCTAACAACAAAGTTTTTTTTTTTTTAACTAAAACTTAAACTATGTATTAAAAGAGAATGCATTGACTGGTCCAAAATTTATCCTATATCAGTATTACCAAAGCATTCTCTTAATTCCATTGTAAGATTATTTGTCTTGTTTGGGTTTTTTACTTTGACAAATCATAGGTTTTATCCAGGTCCAAATATGTTCATGGGGCATTTTGGACCTGACTCACCAATATTCTGTACTTATCCAGTTTATGGAAAATAACCATTCCACTTGCAAATTACACATGAATCAAGATGTAGAAGGAAGATTTAAAAGTCTAGCATTCCAATTTCCAAATGCCATTATCCAATTGTGTTTTTATTGTCCGGGCTTAATTAATGCATGGTTAATTGGATCTGAATTAATTGGGGCCATTTTATCTTCTGGAACAGATCTGTGCACCTGATTATGGGTAGCTTCTCATATTTAATTTGGACCAAAACCCTATTAATTAACCAAAGTTCTGCATTCAGGATCCGGTTTCCTTCAACTAAACCGGTTCAACAAATAACCAACTATTTTGATTTGTCCTTCTAATTTAGACTAACTTGAATGTTTCGGTGACTGTAAGGATCTGATCGACAAACCAAAAATTGAACAACATGAAAAATAACAGAATAAAAGAAAACATAGCAATAATAATAATGATAAGTATTATATTAGTAGGGACCAGTGCGATGGATGGGAAAATCTGAAAGATTTAATAATTTTATTTTTTATTTAATGATTTATAAAAAATAATTATTGCTAATTTAATATGAACAAATATTTTTAATAAATTCAGTTTTATTAATAATTTGTAGTAATTTTAATAATTTTTATTTGTTTTATTCTTTTTATTAATTCCACTAATAATTAACAATTATATAGGAATGACAACAAGGTGGGTTCAGAGCAGGGCACCCCATCCCTTTCCCTACCCCATAGTCAAGACACTCTACCCCATCCCCGCCCCGTCCCCAATGTCACGCGGGTTAAGGGCAAGGTAACCACTCCTCAATGTCAAGTGAGTTCAGGGGCAAGGCACCTCACTCCTCATCAAGGATGGAGAATCATCGAATTTCCCCGCCCCGTCCCCAGTATTGGGTGGGTTCAAGTAGAGATGTAAATTGGGTTGTGTTGGGTCGGCATGACACGATCCGCATGTGGCCCGCACAAAGTGTGAGTCGTGCTGTGTTGGCCCACGAGACATTTCGGGCCGTGCCTCCCTCTAGAATAATTTGGGGGGTCAGTTTGGCATGGCCCATGGCCCATGGCCCAAGACCGCATGGGCCCGTGCCGTGCCGTGGGTCGGGCTGGTCCATGGGCTGGGCCTTGGGCTAGGCCATGCCACACACCAAGCCAAACTCAAGGCAAGGCACCTACTCCCTGTCCAATGTTTTTCAAATTGGACCAGATAGGGAACCGTTCTGGGGTTGAACGGTTTGATTGTTCGGTTCGAACGGATGACCCGCTCAGACAAAAAAAATAAAAATTTAGAAAATCAAAACAAGGCCAAAAACTGTTGTCCGGGTTGACGGTTCAACCGCCTAGGTTAGCGGTCCGCTAACCAAATAAACGGTTTTTGGACAAAAAGCGGTTTTGAGGAGAAAAGGTGTCCGATTCCCGATTTTTTTGGTCTAACCATCTGCTTTGATCTAGTTTTGAAAACACTATCCCCGTCAACCCAATATTCAATTTGATGATAGAAATGACCAAAATGATATATTGAGTATCAACCACATGGTAAATTTCTAAAAAGTACACTAAATTGTAATATTCACAAATTTAATTTTATGAAAATTTTGGAAAATTTATTGTACTTGTGTAATTTTGAAAATTTATTCAAATTTATATAAATTTTTATTAAATAATTTATTTTCTTTTTAAATGGTTTACTTACAGAATTATACTAATTTATCGTATAATTTCTAATATAATCAAACCAATAATTTCCTTTTTCCAATATTATACTAATTTCTCTTAATAAATTGTGTAATTATTTGTTCAAATTATAGTTTTCCACTTCCCATAGTCATTTATCTTTAAAAATTTTCAATAATTTGCAATGAAAATTACATAATTTTTCAATAGTTTTCCAAATCTATCAAATGTAATGTATTTTCATAAAATTTCCAAAATATTCTAATAATTTTCAATAATTATTTAATGCATTTGAAATAAACTTTCAAATACTTTATATCTTTTAATTTAAAAAATGTTATTTTATGAAAATGTAGTTTTATGATTTTTTTTGAAAATTAATTAATAATTTCATTTTCTAACATTATAATATTTTGTTCCCCCATTTGTATTTGGTTATTAATTATAATAATAACAATAACTAAAATTTTATACTTTTTCATAATTGTTAAATATAATTCTCAATTTTATACAAATTAGTTAAAGAGTTTGCAATTTCTATAAAATGTTATTAATGAGTTAATTAATAACAATATTTATTAATTTTTGGTAATTTATTAACCATACTAATAAGAATATTTAATTTTTGATAATTTACTAACCGTATTTATTAACTTTTGGTAATAACACTACTTAATATTCATTGAATATGGGTGAGATTAAATATTAACCATATTTAACTATTCATTAATTAATATGAATATTTTAAATGAGGGAGAGTGGATAGATGGGGGAGGGGGGGATGCATTTTAGAAGTTGATTAGGGAATGGGGCAACATGATACTTTCCTATTGGTTTAAATAAGATAACTTATGAGAAAGATTATATGAATGCTTTTAGGTAGTTGGGTGACATGGCTTAATGAGAGTGGTGGGAAGGGGAGAGGAGAGAAAGTCAAACAGGGTGGGGATAAGGGAGCAAGGAGAGGCATGGTGATGGGAACTTGTGCGATGTAGGGGCTTTGTTAAGCTAAAGTTAAACAATAGAAATACATAAGAGTATATAACTGTTTTATATTTTAACGTTTTAATAAACAATTCGACCTAACTTAATCAGAATTGGTTAGTTTTCTAGTATTTTATATCGGCTTTGGTTTAATAAATATATATATATATATATCAATATTTTATACTTTAAATTTAATTTCTTAATACCGGAAAGTAGGAAAATTCCCATATTTCTTAGTCTAAAATATTTTATATCATAGATTTAATTTTTTTAATTTATTTTTTAATAATATCATTGTAATTTATGAAATTAAAGTTAATTTTTAAGTTTAAATCTTTTGAACAAACAAACTAAACCGAAAATAGACCCAAATCAATATAACCCAAGTTTGTGGGTTTTCAATAATGGTCAATCGGTTTCGAGTGACAAACTACGGACTTGACCAGATCGATTTGGTTGGCGAAACAGCCTACAACTAGACTAAACCAATCATTGAATACTGCTAATTTCAACTAAATTTATAGTCTAATCTCTAATAAACAACAATAGTTTCATCTCTAATAATTATTGAAAATTTATAGCAAACGTACACAATCATTGAAAATAAGTTTATACTGAAAATATAATAGATATATAATAAAATACACTAATAACAAAAACCTAATAAGTACTAAAAATATACTAAATTAGTCAATAAATAGTGTAATCTCAAATAATAGCTTAATCTCTAATAAGTATTAATCTATAAATTATAAAAATATATAATTACTAAAAATAAATTTATAACAAAAATACAATAAATACGATAAATTAAATTTCAAAAATTAAATAATAGTTGTTTAATCTCCAATAATTATTGATAATTTTCTATTAAATAAAAAATAAAAAATAGATTTATAAATAATTATTGAAAGCATATTTATAAAAAACAATAAATAATTACTGAAAATAAAATAAATATTAATCATAGTATATATAAATATATAATGAATATACACTATTATTGTAACATTATTACTAATAAATTTAAGTTTTTGATAGTTATTTTCTATAATCATTAATTTATATAAGTGAATTTAATTATTTACAGTATTATTTAGTTATTATAATAATAATGTTATTTAAATTCTTAAAATATTAATTATTTTTTTAATTTAATAATCCGTAAAATTATAATTGTTCTATTATTACATAATTCGTTATTAATTTTATAAAATATTAAATTCTTATTAATACGAATATTATGAATTCTATTATAATTATTTTTCTACTTTTATGATTTTTTTTTTCAATTTATTACATAATTTCGTTATTTTAACTATTTAAAATGTTGTCATGTTAAATATTTTGTTATTTTAATATTTAAATAATATGTAAAATATTTAAAAATTTTCATTATTTGAATTTTATTTATTTTAATGTTATTACGTAATATTAAACTTTTTTGTTATATTATTTAGCTACTTTGGATGTTTTTATTTAATATTTTTTGTTATTGAAATATTTAAATAATGTGTCATTTTTTAATATTAAATTTTTATTATTGAATAATTTGTAAAATTATAATTTATATTGTTACTACATAATTTTATGATGAATTTTGTAAAAATACTGAATTATTAATAATATGAATATTATTAAATATATTATTTTTTTGTGTTTTGAATAAATATTCTAAATTTAGTATATAATTTTGTTATAACATTTAAATAGTTCTAGATTTTTTTTAATTAACTTTCTTTAGATAGATATAGATAAAAAGTGGGGGAGAGGATAAATAGGAATTAGAGATAGTTTAGGAGAGAATATCTTTACTAAATTAGAGATAATTTAAGAGATAAATAGGAGTTAGAGATAATTTAGGAGATAAATAGAACCAGAGACAATTTAGGAGGAAGTGGGAGAAAGTGGTGCCACTTGGCTAAATATTAGAAAAGCTTTATTGTTAAAAATAGTTAGGTATATGTGATTTCCTTATTGGTTTAATGGGTAATTATGTGGAATAAAAAATAAAAAATTCAAGAAAACAGAAAATTAGAAAGGGGGATTTCCTGCATGGAGAGCTATGCTGACATGGCAGAACCAGTTTTAGCATATATATATATATATTAGATACATAGATAGATAGATAGATATAGATGTTCATTCTCAATTCCCCCAAATAAATAAATAAAAGGACAGATTATGCAAAAAACGATCATATATGGGTTATCTCGTAGACAATCATATAAGAACAATAAAAGCATGTTAATGAGTGTATCATATGCTCAATTGAAGTTTTATACCATTTAATCCAATCCTTCAGGCTCTGTTTGGTTTGAAGGAAAATGCAGGGAAAGGAAGGAAAAGGTAGGAAAACCTTTACAAACCTTGCATAGGTTTTCCTGTCTTTCCCTTCCTTTCCCTACCTTTTCCTTCAAACCAAACATAGCCTTAAGTATCAATAGTTTAGTATTGAGTCTAATTACTTTGAACAATATGAACAGGAGAACAATATTGGGGACAATAAAGCAATCTATATGTGTTATCTCTCATTGTTCCGAAATATGCATGCACTTAATTTACACTAAAATTCAACTTGAGAGGAAAATGATTTGGACCGAAGCATAAAAGACATAAAAAAAAGAGATATGTTGCAACTTGAAGGAGCCAGAAGGATCAAGTTTATGCCAAAAATGACATGGGTTGAAGTAGTTAGAAATGACTCAAACATCAATAATTTAATAATATATATGACATTAAATTAACATAAGTGCATTAAAGAATGGTGAAATAAGACCTCTATCCCTCAATATCCCCAACTATAGCAGCAGCAAGATTTGATCCTAAGTCTCTACTACAATGAGCCAAGATTTTACCAACTGAACCACCATCGGTTGGTACCAACTCTATATAGTTGGGGGCAAGGTTTAGATGATGATGATATTACTTGTATGTACATTCTAAAGAAACAAGCAAGAATATATAAGAAAAATTGTTGTGGCATTACTCCATTTTTTCTCTCCATGTATACAAATATCAATTGCCTTAAATGAATAGCCTCTACATTTGTGCTTCTTCACTTGTTTCTCAACTATCCTTTTGTTTAGGCTATGTTTGATTTGAGGGAAAATGTAAGGAAAGGAAGGGAAAGGTAAAGAAACCTTTACAACTGTTGTATTGGTTTTCTTATCTTTTCCTTCCTTTTCCTACCTTTTCTTTCAAACCAAACATAGTCTTAGTATACCTGATGTTGTTTGAGCAGATGTGGACGAGTAGCAGATAAAAGGTATAGCTGAGCTGGATGGGTTCTCAGTCTACTCTGCGGCTTCCGCTCTGTTCATGGTGATGATTTGGACTGATGACGTGGTCAGGCCAACGTTAGAATTCCCTGCCACTTCGGATCGAAGGTGGCAAACCAACCAGGTTGGGGTGCGGCCCCATTCGTATACCCTCTACCATAGGTTGTAGATCATATGCATTTACAAGATCATCCCACTTTAAACTCCACAGATCCATGCACCCAATGTAAAGCACATGTATCTTTACTTGCATAGACATATACATACATAAACTAATTATCGTATTATAAACTAATGGACATGATTTTTTCTTTACTTGAACGAATTAGGAGTTTCGTTTATTGGATGCCTGGAGAGTGAATTGGCTTGATCTTATTAAATTGATGGGTAGCTAAATTTCTATAAAGCTGTACTTGGTAGCTACTAGATAGTATTGTAATAGTGTCTGATTTATTTGTTATGTATAATTAACATATTTATTTTAGGCATAGAGCCTCATATTTTTCCAAAGTCCAAACTAAGAGTTTGAAATAATTAGTCATCACATATATATATATTTTTTCAAGCTGAACCTAATGTTACAAAATTTTTAATTTAAGGCTATGTTTGGATTGAAGGAAAAGGTAGGGAAACTTATACAAGCTTTGTAAAGGTTTCCCTTCCTTTCCCTACTTTTTCCTTTAAACCAAACATAGCGTAAAAGTTTCTACTCATAGAAGCCTTGCCTACCAGTTACTTCCTGCATCTGTCTAGAAGCCTAATGATGGAGGGTGATTTGGCCCGACCTCGTAGCACGGGTACACATGGGCGTGACCTTGCTCAAGCGATGACTCAGCGTGATAGCACAACAGGCACAGCCGCAACTCGATGGGAAAGTCACACCGAGTTTAGTCCGGCAACTCGGCGGGATAGACTACTCGTCGGAAGCCGCCTAGCCCGCACCTCCTCCCCGGGGCTAAGGCACCCCTAGCTGCTTCCTAGCTCGGGGCCCCCTGACCTCTCCTAATATCCGAGCTCCTCCTAGTTGACCTCAGGCCACTCCTAGAGAGGAACACACCGATTCGCCTATAGATACCCCGAGGTGAAGACACCTCGGGCCAGACAGCTCGGCTTAGCTTGCCACAGGCAGCTCGCCGCTTGCGAGATAGCCCAGCACAGGGTAACTCGTGAAAGAGTAGTTCGGCATATCATAGGAAGATCTCCTGCCCGACCACCGTACCCGACAAATCTAGGGACAACAGCCGTGTCACTCGTCAGGCAGCGTCGTGTCTACCACCTTTAGAAGGTGCCTTACACCTGACAAGCACGTACCCTACAATGACGGCCCCGCGCGTGCCACCTCAGCCCTGCCTGTAACGGTTGCGGCAGGCTGACAGTGGCGGTTATACCTGCCCTGTCAGAGGCCAGTGGGCCTGATGCAACGGAATTCTGTTTTAAGGAGCCTATTCTCAATAAACGGGGTATCATCTCCTATCACTCGCGCTATCTACACTCTTAGCCATCTTTCTCTCCTTGCTTCTTCCACAGAATACTAACTTAAGCTTCGGAGTGTTCCCACCAGGCAAGCCCCCGGGGATCCTTCTTCTTCTTCCTCTTCTCCATCTCAGGTACTTTCCGGGAGCCACACAAGTGCCAGATAGGAGTGACCGGATTGCACACCATCATTTGGCGCCGTCTGTGGGAAACGCTTCTAAAATCCTTCCTCTAAACCTTCATAGTTCTTTCTTCTCTAAAAACTCGGCACTCATGGCTTCCTCAAGCAATATCGGACGTAGCACAGAGATGGATAACACCAAGGAACAACCCCAGGTCCCCACGGTCTGCATTGGGTAGTTCACCATTCCCCTCTCGGTGGACGGAGTTCCCAGTCTGAATGTGCCGCGAGCAGTGGCGCCTGTGGGTGCTCCCCTCCCTTCCTCTGTAGAAACAACCTTTGCTGAACCAACTGTCATCCCTCTGACGACCAGCCAGAACAGGCTCGACGATCTGATGCAGTGCATGTGGGCCATGCAAGCCCAAGTACAGCAGCTCCAGCAACACTAGCTTTACCAGCAGCAAGTGCTGCACCACGTCTCCCAGTACCACTACCAGCAGCAATTCCCTCAACTGCCTCAACCTCAACCTCAGCTTCAGCAACCGCAGCTTCCTCCTCGGCACCCAGCCTCACAGGGAACTAGGTCTCGCCGCCAGGATGAACGCCCTTCTCGCCAAGAAGAAGCCTCCCAAAACCCTCCTAAGAGGCATGCCTCCTCCCGCGACAGACAAGAAAAACCGGCCACCCCCAGTCTCACCGCGGGCGGTCAGGTCAGGAGGACCCCAGCTCACCAGGTCTACATCACCTCAGCAGTCGAAGTCCGGAACCCCGCTCCTGGAGAACCTATTTGAGATCCTAGCTGCAAACTCCAAGCAGGATCCCTCTGTCCGCAGCCATCACCAATCGCCCAAGCTACTTCCTGCACAAACCATTCCTAACAACACAGAGGTGAGTAGCACGAATGTGGAGCCCGCCAAGAAGTAGAGACGCCACCGCCGAGCTCGCCGATCTGCCACCCACAACCTGCCCGAGCTCGGAGGTAGAGAAGAGGTAAGCTTGGGCGAAGCTAAGGCTCCCCTCCTTTCAGTTCCATCCCCTTTGTCTTCCGAGCTCCTAGCAGTTCCAATGCCCAAGGACTTCAAGCTCCCCCCTCTTGACAAGTATGATAGGTCGTTTGACCCAAATGACCATGTAGACGCCTTTCAATCGCAGATGCACCTGGCGAGAGCCAGTGAGTCGTGCATGTGCGTGGTCTTCTCCACCACTTTCAGAGGAGTGGCCCGCACATGGTACCGGAACCTGGCACCCAGATCGATAAGAAGTTGAGTGCAGTTCACACAGGCCTTCACATCCCACTTCGTTACCAGCAAGCGGTGCCCGCGAACTGAAGAAAGCCTCCTCAACATAGTACAAAGAGAGGGACAGTCCACACTTTTAGAGGAGTGGCCCGCACATGGTACCAGAACCTGGCACCCAGATCGATAAGAAGTTGGGCGCAATTCATGCAGGCCTTCACGTCCCACTTCGTCACCAGCAAGCGGTGCCCGTAAACTGAAGAAAGCCTCCTCAACATAGTACAAAGAGGGGGACAGTCCATCCGGAGCTATATCAAGCGGTTCAACGATACATGCATGTAGATATCACGCCTGGACCCCGCCATGCGCCTCGCAGTAGCCAAGAAGGGCGTGACACATAAAGAGTTCAAATGGCACATGGTCATCAACCAACCGATGACCATAACCGAATTCCTTAAGCTCATAGACAGGTTCATAGCCACAGAAGAAGAGATCAACTAGAAGGGCGAGGGTGCACCCGAGAAGAGGAAAAGAGAATGAGAGCCTTACAGCCAAGGGGCCAGCCGAAAGAAGAAAGATGTGTCTCGGGGGGCAAAGCCGGATCAGCTGTTCCGAGCTCCTGTAGCAGACCAAACTGATTATACCCCACTGAACGCGAAGCGGGCCAAAATCCTGATGGAAATCAAGGACGGCCCGTACGTGAAGTGGCCACCCCGCCTGAGGGGGAATCCCAACGAGAGAAATAAGAACTTGTATTGTAGTTTTCACAGAGATCACGGTCACAGTACCAAAAATTGTAAGAACCTCCGCGACGAGATAGAGAAGCTCATCCATCATGGATATTTAAGGAACTTTGTACAAAACAATAATAATAATAATAAGGCAGGTCGGCAAGGGGAGCGCGGTAAAGATTCTCCCGATTCCAGCAGCAAGCCGGCCGAACAGCCATAGAGGTAGCCTCAGGAAGAGAGGCCGGTTCGGGGCACCATCCATGTGATAGTGGGAGGATCAATCATCGCAGGTTGTACTTCAGCAGCAGCTCAAACGTCAGTTCTTGAAGCTGCCCGGGAAGAGCAAAATCCTCTGAAGTGGCCGAAGATAGAAGAGCCAATTTTCTTCACGGAGGACGATGTGCGAGGGGTCCACTACCCCCACGACGACGTGCTTGTGATAAAGTTGAGGATCAATGACTTCGAGGTCAAGCGTGTACTCGTTGACTCAGGCGGCTCGGCAGATATTCTCTTCAAAGCTGCGTTCAACTAGCTTCAGTTGCAGGGAAGCAACTTGAGGTCTGCGAATACTCCTTTGGTGGGCTTCAGCGGAGAAGAGGTTAGGCCCCTTTGGAAAGTAATATTACCTGTGGAAGTCGGCACATGACCCTACGTAGTCAGACTCAACCATGACTTCCTGGTGGTCACGACCCCCTCCCCATACAATGCCATAATAGGTCGGCCGATCACCCATGTTCTACGGAAGGTGGTCTCCACTTATCATTTGGCAATGAAGTTCCCTACAGACTTTGGTGTGGGGGTAGCGCGGGGTGACCAGCTTGAGTCCCACAAGTGTTATGTCGCCGCCCTAAAGGGTAAGACCAAGGTGGCCGATCACCTCGAACTGGAGCGGCCTACAGAGCAAGGCGAAGAACGAGCTGCACCCACGGAAGAAACAGCCGATGTTCCGAATTCAGCAGCAGACCCAGCTCGGACACTTCAGATCGGTGCTTCCGTCCAGGAACCTCTACGATCCGAACTGGTAAGTTTCTTACTTCAAAACTTAGATATTTTTGCATGGTCCGCGATAGAGATGCTCGGTGTAGACCCTGGCCTTATAACTCACAAGCTCAATACTGATCCTGTAGTTAGGCCCGTTAGACAATAGAAACGCAACCTAGCCCCGAAGCGGTGGAAAGCGGTCGACGATGAGGTCACGAAGCTCCTCGCAACTGACTTCATAAGAGAAGTCCATTACCCGAGCTGGGTAGCCAACCCCGTTCTGGTGAAGAAGGCTAACGACAAGTGGCACGAGTTGAGCGCTTGGTGGACGCAACTTCAGGGCACGAGTTGCTGAGTTTCTTAGACGCCTATTCGGGCTATAACCAGATTAAGATGGACCCAGCGGACAAAGAAAAGACTGCCTTCATCACAGAGTTCGGTATATACTGTTACAAGGTTATGCCCTTCGGGTTGAAAAACGTAGGGGCAACCTTTCAAAGGCTTGTAAATAATTTGTTTGAGCCATTAATTGGTAGAAAAGTAGAATGTTATGTAGACGACATAGTCGTCAAAACCTAATTTTCGCATGAATTAATTCAAGATTTGCATTCTATTTTTGAAATTTTGCGTAAGTTTAATATGAAGTTGAATCCGAACAAGTTTGTCTTCGGTGTTACCTCGGGTAAATTCCTAGGGCACATCGCTAACCGGCGTGGCATTGAGGCCAACCCGGATAAGATTAAGGCCATCTTAGATATGAGACCACCCCGGAAGTTGAAGGAGGTTTAGAGGTTGAATGGCCGCATAGCCGCCCTGAGCCGCTTCATGTCCAAGTTGGCGGGCCGCTGTCTGTCGTTCTTTAAGGCAATTAAGAGCAAAGGATTCGAATGGACCCAAGACTACTGAATCACGTTTGATGAGCTCAAGAAATACCTCGCTAGTATGTCGATCTTAACCCGGCCCGAGGAGGGCGATGTTTTAGAACTGTACCTCTCGGCGAGCGATGAAGTGGTCAGTTCAGTACTGATAAAGGAAGTAGACCGGGTCCAGCGACCCATCTATTATGTTAGGAAAGTATTGCAGAGAGCAGAGACAAGGTACCCGGAGATAGAAAAGCTAGCATACRCACTGGTAATTGCAGCTCGGAAGCTCCGCTTGTATTTCCAAGCTCACACTGTTACCGTCCTCACTAACAAACCTCTGAGGCAAGTCTTACTTAAGCCCGAGGTCTCTGGTTGGCTGACGAAGTGGGCCGTTGAGCTCAGCGAGTACGACCTCCATTACAAGCCGCGAACTGCCATTAAGGCCCAAGCCTTAGCAGATTTCATCGCCGAATGCACATTCAGCTCTGAAGTTCCCAGGCCGGTTGAGCACGAGGTCCCCAGTTCGGGTGGGCTCGAAGCTCCTAGGCCGGTTCAATTCGAGCCCCATGAGGTAGCACCCAGTGTGGCATCTCTCCTATTTCGGCCAAGCGCGAGCTGGGATGAGGAGCCCTGGATCCTTCACATAGATGGCTTCTCGAACCAACAGGGCAGTGGAGCCGAAATAGTTCTGCATGGCCCAAGTGGCACGAAATTGGAGAACGTGCTACGCTTCGAGTTTGCAGCATCTAACAATGAAGCGGAATACGAGGCGTTGATAGCTGGACTAGCTTTAGCTAGAGAAGTAAAGCCAAGCACGTTGTTATCTGTAGTGACTCCCAGCTCGTGGTCAACCAGGTCACTAGCGAGTACAAAGCTCACGAGCCAACCATGGTCGCCTACGTAGCCAAAGTCAGAGAGGCCCTGCTCAACTTCCAATCACACTTAATCAGGCAAATCCCTAGAACGGAGAACACTGAGGCTGACGCCCTGTCCAGATTAGCCAGCACCAGCGACATCACCATGAGAACCGTGTACATAGAGCACCTGCCTCGGCCTAGCATTCTAGGGGGGCAGAGGAGGTCGCTTCCGTCGTTCAAGCAGAGCCGAGCTGGATCGACCCACTCGTGAGCTTCTTGCTACACGGGACCCTCCCTGCAGATCGCAATGCAGCTAGAAGGGTGCAACACCAGACAACCAAATATGTCATGATAGACGAACGGCTATATCAGAGATCCTACACGCTCTCCTACCAGCGTTGCTTGCGACCTACCGAAGCTGAGCTCGTACTTCGCGACACTCATGAGGGTCTGTGCGGCATTAGAAAATGTAACAAATGCCAAAAGCATGCCAATATTCACCACCAACCTGCTGCCAACCTTAAGTATCTCACCAGCCCGTGGCCTTTTGCGCAATGGGGCATCGACATACTTGGACCATTCCCGCCAGCAGCAGGCCAGAAGAAATTCTTAGTAGTAGTAGTGGATTACTTCACCAAGTGGGTAGAAGCCGAACCTCTTGTAAAGATCACAGTCTGGAACGTCCAAAACTTCTTTTGGAAGAACATTGTGTGCCGCTTCGGGTTACCTTGGGTACTGATTTCTGACAACGGCAAGCAATTCGAGGACATCAAATTCCAGAACTGGTGTCAAGACATGGGGATCCGACAGAATTTTACTACAGTCGCACACCTTCAACCAAACGATCAAGTAGAAGCCACAAACAGAGCCATCCTCCGCAGACTGAAGGCACGTTTGGACCGAGCTAAAGGATTGTGGGCAGATGAGCTACCTAGTGTTCTATGGGCTTACCGAACCACGAAGAAGACCGCCATGGGAGAAACTCCCTTCAACCTCACCTACGGCACCGAGGCAGTTATCCCTACAGAGATCGAAGTACCTACCCTGCGACTGGAAGCATACAGTGACCAGACGAACGAAGAAGAGCTGCATACCAACCTTGATCTACTCGGTGAAGTAAGGGACCTCGCGTACATCAGGACCGCAGCTTACCAGCAGAGAGTAGCTCAGTACTATAATGCTAGGGTCAAGAAGCGGAACCTCTGCGTCGGTGACCTGGTCCTTCGAAAAGTTATGGTACCTGAGCCCGACGCTAGCAAGCTCGGGTCCTCAAAGGGAAACAAGTACCTCGAGCATGGAATATTGTCAACTTAAGACAATACTATCTGTAACAACTGAGTAGGCCACGAGTCACTCCCTGAGCCTAAGGGCCAAAATGCCGAGCTAACATGGTCTCCGCACTATAAGACCCAGCTGCCTCTTCGGCACAGGCGGACTCCAGAAGAACGGACTATGAGCTGCTCCTCCAGCCTAAGGGCTAAGACACCGGGCTAATGAAAGACCTCAGCACCATATAAGGCCTAGTCACCTCATCGACATAGGCTAAGCACTTGTAATTCCTAAGGTGCAGGCGGTTCGGACACGAACCTTGTGATGTATAGCCCGCCCCGGGTGCAGATAGGTCGGGCATGTGCCCTACCATGTTACCTCGGTGTGTGTAAGGTTACCCCTACTAAGTAATGGAATACGGTTCAGGATCATGACAGTTGAGGAACCCTCACTTCGTGTAATTAGCCTGATAGCCTAACAGTTCGGAACAAGCAACCACTTGAGCAAGTAAAAAAAAATTGCACAAGTGTTTGGCAAAGTAAATTTCTCATTATGAAAATTTCGTTACAAAAGTTTTGTTACAAGAAAAAGAAAAAAGAGAAGACAAAGCTTGCAAATACAAGGACCGAGCTATTTTGGAGAATCGTTGTGTCCGCCAGGGACCTCTTCAGGGATGGTAACTGGGCCAGCGACCTCTGCTTCGTTGTCGGCGCCTTCGTCCTCAAAGTCTGGATCATCCGCCGACTGAACTATGTCATCGGTGATCCGGGAAGTGGTGATAGTGCTCGTGTCCAGATCGGGGTATAGGTGCCTGATTAGCCACCGACTGAGCTTGAAGCCCTTGCGGTAGGCCTCGGTTATCACGTTGTCAAACTTCGACGACGACATAATCAATAACAGCCTGCACCTTGGTCTCCTGGAGGGAGTCCTCGAAGATTTCTGTCTTCTCCTTGATGTCAGCTCGGAGGAACTCCACCTCGCGCTCCAGCTTTCCTTTGGCCTCCTTAAGGCCCTGCACCTCAAGCTTCAGGGCGTCCCAGTCTACCCAGAGCCTATCCCGATTTGCCCTGAGGCTGTCCCGGTCCGTCTTGAGACTGTCTACCTCGAGCCTCAAAGCTTCCTGGCCGACCTTGAACCCGCTCACTTCGGCCCTCAGTCTGTCCTTGTCTCGGGCCAGCTCGTTCTTCTCCTCCAACAGCACCTCAATAAAGCTCTTCTGAGTTGAGGCGTCATTCTGAAGGCGGTGAATCTGACCCCGAGCTGCCCTCAGTTCGGTATGGGCTTCACGGGATGACTTCTCGGCTTCCAGAGCCCGTCTCAGGTGCCGGTCGGACTGGAAGGTCAAGGCACGCACGACGGAGTTCAGCTACAAGAAGGCAAGACCAGTCAGCAAAAAAAAAAAAGGAAGAAAGAAAAAAGAGGGTGAAAATCTTTCACAGGGAACTTACCACCATGGTATGAGAAGCAACCCGGGCACCGAGCTGACCAGGAGTGAGATCAACCCATTCCATGACCTCCTCCAGGTACGCGACCTCCTTGAATACTCTCACCCCCCTGACTACACCGGGGTTCAGAATACTCTCATCCCCCTGACTCTACGGGGGTTCAGAATACTCTTACCCCCCTGACTCTCCGAGCTAGACGCCGTCATCTCCGCCACATGGACGGACTCCTAGGAAGCCTCGACGGCGGCATCCACAGGACAGGCCTCGACTGAAGCCCCAACGGGACGTGCCTCAGGAGCAGCTTCTGGGGCACCTCCGGCAACTATCTCAACAGGCTCAGTGGCGGGCTTTTCCGCCATCTTAGGTCCCTGAGGCACCGTGTCCTCCTCTAGATCGATGACAGACTGGACACTAGGGAGCTCGGGCTCTGGAATGGAGCCTGTGAATGAGCCTCGACAGAGGCCGGCGGAGACTCAACGCGTGCCTTCTTGGCCATGCGCTTCTTCCTCTTCATTTGGTGAAACAGCCTCTGGTCGTCAATCTTCTCTGCCTCCATGGGACCTCAGTGAAGCTCGGCGTTAGTAACCCCGAAGTAAATATATGGACAAAAAGCCGAAATGAAGGAAAACCTACCCGGGCTCAAGCCAGCTTGGATGAGCTTCTCCTCGGCTGTGAAGTCTTTGTAATTTAACCCGAGTTGAGCCAGTGATTGGAGTGCCTTCTTGGTCTTCCCATCTAGGATGACGCTAGGGTCTTGAACGGCCACCCTCCAATCAGTAGGGAAGGGCCACCCTGTGCTGCTCCGAACTACAAAGTAGTCCCGCTTCCAGGCTGGGACTTTACTCGAGAGCTTGTGCATGAGTTTGAAACCTGGGCGGGGAGACAAATAGTAAGGCCGTCTGTGCCCGGGGAGAGTGCCTGAAGCACTCTTCTTTATGGCCAAGATTGTACTGATAATGTCCAGGTCAATGGAAAGAGATCGGTCAAAACAAAGGGAAATGGACCCCACCACATTCCGTATGGAGTTCGGGTGAAGTTGGTCCAAGGTGATGTTGAAGTGCACCAGCACCTCAACAATCAGGGGGTGAAGAGGAAGTCGGAGTCCGGCTATCAATTGCTCCCTGAAGACCATGATCTCGTCAAGACCGTGCTCCCATGGGAAGTTGCTGGTAGGAAGGCTGTAGGAATATTGCCCAGGGAGGTTGAACCTCTGTATGAGGTCTTGGAGCCTCTCTGGGGTCATGATGGATGGGTCAAACTGATCTAGCACCAGACCTCGGTGGGAGGTGGATGCCAGATGACCCGAAGTTGCACGTACACTGGACGACTGGGTGGCAGGGGAGCCACCCTGAGCCGAGATACCCACCTCGGGCTCGTCGATGAGACTATCTACATCTACGCTAGACGACATTGCAAGAAAAAAAGGAAAGAATACTCGGAAAAGAAAGAGGAGCTTGGGGACTCACCACAGGAAACGCAAACTGACTAGAGGAACAAACCGACCTAGAAGACCCGAGCTGGAAACCTCAGACGCGAACTCAACACTGACGTTGGGGACTTTGTGGCGAAGAAACGACCAAGGGTCCCCCACAATTTATAGCCGCTGCGCTCGAGCATTAACGGTCAAGATGAAGATGATCCAACGGCTCTCAGAAAAACCGGTTACGGGTTCCTCGAGGCGAAATCAGTTTAGCGCGTTTTTTCGCGTCTGCAAAGTCCAAACCGCGTGACGTCTGCGCATAAACTAAACGCGACCTGGGTTCCTTTTGACTGAGCCGGGAACTAGACCGGTCCAGCTGGGCAAAACGCGTGACAAAGCGGCATGAGTACCGAAGCCAAATCCACCCGGCACAACATGAACTCCTCGCGCTGGGTCAACACCGCCAGTGCAGGGAGTGGGGGGCAATTAATGGAGAGTGATTTGGCCCGACTTCGTAGCACGGGTACACGTGGGCGTGACCTTGCTCAAGCGATGACTCAGCGTGACAGCACAGCAGGCACAGTCGCCTAGCCCGCACCTCCTCCCCGGGGCTAAGGCACCCCGAGATGCCTCCGAGCTCGGGGCCTCCTGACCTCTCCTAATATCTGAGCTCCTCGTAGTGAACCTTAGGCCACTCCCAGACAAGAACACATCGATTCGCCTATAGATACCCCGAGGTGAAGACACCTTGGGCCAAACAGCTCGGCTTAGCTTGCCACAGGCAGCTCGCCGCTTGCGACATAGCCCGGCACAGGGTAACTCGTGAAAGAGTAGTTCGGCATATTGTAGGAAGATCTCCTGCCTGACCACCGTACCCGACAAATATGGGGACAGTAGCTGTGTCCCTCGTCAGGCAGCGTCGTGCCTGCCACCTATAGAGGGTGCCTTACACCTGACAGGCACATACCCTGCAATGATGGCCCCGTGTGTGCCACCTCAGCCCTGCCTGTAACAGCTGTGGCAGGCTGACAGTGGCGGTTATACCTGCCCTGTCAGAGGCCAGTGGGCTTGATGCAACGGAATTCTGTTTTAAGGAGCCTATTCTCAATAAACGGGGTATCATCTCCTATCACTCGCGCTATTTACACTCTTAGCCATCTTTCTCTCCTTGCTTCTTCCACAAAATATTAACTTAAGCGTCGGAGTGTTCCCGCCGAGAAAGCCCCTGGGGATCATTCTTCTTCTTCCTCTTCTCCATCTCAGGTACTTTTCGGGAGCCACACAAGTGCCAATTAGGAGTGACCGGATTGCACACCATCACCTAAGTTCTTATAGAATAAGCACAAGACTAGATTCATGAATCTTGGTGTGTGTATATATAAATGAACATTAGTTTACATGACATGTACAGTTGTCAGTTTATAATTTGAAATATGTACAGCTTGAGAAGCTAGAATTTGAGTCACTATAGACTATTTAACTTTTGAACTCATATAATGTTGAGCCACTTGGGATTTCCTACTCACTTTTACTATCCACTCTTTACCCGCCATGAATTGAAGCCACACATCTCTATTATGAATTGAGATATATGTGGCTGCAATTCATGGCGGATAGGGAGTGGGTAGGAAAAGTTAGTAGGAAATCTGGGCTCATATCGAACCTGGTTCATTGGAGTTCTACACTATTGTTATCAGTCCCCCTCAAGTTGACAGGGGATTCCCCTAACAACTTGCTTCTCAGAATAGAGAAACGAGGCCTAGGTAGGAAGTGGCTTTGTAAGAGCATAAGCAAGAGAAGTAATAATTCCTTCTTGCTTTTCTGACTTTCTCACGTACAAAATGGAATTCAAATTCTATATGCTTTGTACATGCATGGGAGAATGGGTTGTTCGTGAGATAAGTTGACTCTCAAATTGTCACACCATAGAATAGGTGAATGAGTAGTATGAAAGCCAGTTTTAGAGAAGAGAGATTGAAGCCACATAAATTACAACATGGCAAGAGACCATACCTTATTTCACGAAAATCAAGAGACCAAGTTGAGACCAATAAAGGCTGTGTTTGGTTATGTGAGCGTTTATTGAAAAAATGTCACCACATCAGCATCACATAGGCATTGGCGTTTATTGCATATGAAACAACTATTTGATTTCAACATTTATCAAATAAATGGTAGAAAACTAAAACACTTTGATTTTTGTGCATGGGGTATTTGGGGAAACGTCAAATTCTTGTTTCCCTTGACGCCCCAGTGTTTCTTGAAACTAAATGCTGATGTGGAATACTTTAATGGGTATTAATCTATGGTGGAGAGTAAAAAACGTTTAAAGTGAAGCCCAACCAAATGACAAAAACATAAAACGTTTAAAGTAAAGAAGTATAATAAACGTTTAAAGTGAAAAAGTACAAATAAATGGTCTATCCATAAATGCCCATAGAACCAAACACATACAAAGATGCAAAAATCATTATGTGATCATCTATCATTGGGGCAACCAGCCAAATCCACATTAGAGTATGCATGAAGCTGAATAGACGAAGAGGGACATATGAGAGTGCATGAAAAACCTTCCCTTTGAGGTACCATAACACTCTCTTCAAAGTACTCCAGTAAAAATCAGTGGGAGAGTGCATAAAATTGACAAAGCTTATTCATAGAAAAAATCTGTCAGGGTACACAAATTAAAGGTAAAGTACCAAAGGGCTCCAACCATATGTCGAACAAGAGAGGGATCAAATATGGAACTACCATCAAATTTACTAAGCTTAGTAGAAAAGGACATGAGTGTAAGAATGAAAATCAGTAAACATAAATGAGAGCATACATGGTGGTAAAACCATTAGTGAAAGATAAATAGGGAGTAATCAACTCTGAAAGAACTAGTGCTTGCTTGGGTCCATACAAGGACTTGCTAAGAGGACACACATTATCTGAAAATTCAAAACTAACAAAGCCAAGTGGTTGCAAGTGTAAAAATAATCCATATTGTGGTTGGTTTAACCATCGGCTAGATGTTTCCTAGTAATTTATTCCCTCACATTGGTTAAACCACTTTGCGGGAGCATAAATCTGCTACCAATTTGCGGGTGCAGCTGCCAGTTGGGACATATTGGCAGCGTATTGTTGGTAACAGATTCAAATTCACAACAAGGTGGGCTTTCTACCAAGTCATTGACCCATCAAGATTGTTTGATGTGCAACACCCATTTATAAGGGATGGATTTGGTCCAATCCGATCCAGTCCGATGTGAGTTCATTATAAATGGACCAGGTCCAATTCAATCCAATGAATGTTTTGGACTAATTTGAACTGGCCCAATTCAATATTTGGACTTTTCAATCTATTCAAATTCATTTTGATTTAGATTGGTTTCAATTCAAACCCAGTCTATTGACACATATATTCTTATCTTATATCAATATTGGCTTAATCCAATCAATCCAAAATAAATTAGTTACGGACGGATCAGGTCTAATCCAATCTAATAAATATTTTGAACTGGATTAGTCCAATCCAATCCAAAACCAGTCCATTGACACCCTTACCCACTTACACCAGAATATCTTGAGAGCTTGTAGTTGAGTGAAAAAAAAATCCCAAGAAGGCATCCGTAACAATTGTGTGAAATGCCTCCCACTATAGTGGTGAGCTGGTATTGAAGCAGGGTCTGGATGTAGTAGGCACATTAGGTAAGCACAATGAGTGAGCACGTAATAGCTGTGTGACACATATCCCAGTTAATGTTCCTTTCATCCAAATGTTTTTGTTCTGTTAAACAGAAATTACCCATTATTTTATTATCTTTGTCAAAATAATTATAAATAAAAGCAATGAAAAAGGAAAACCTAAATGTATTGGGAGTTCTTAGCAACCTCTAGTCCATATATATATATATATATATATAGTAAGACGATCCATGTCACCATGCCTCACCTTGCTCCAAACCCCCCTTCATAATTTCCTTTTTTTTTGAACTTTTTATTCTTTTTAATTCTACATAATTACCCATTAAGCCAATAAGAAAATAACATAGGCTTAACTATTTCTAACAACCATAATGGGAGACGGATTTGCTTTTCTAACGTTTAGCCAAGTTGCACAACTTTCCCCCACTTTCTCCTAAATTGTCTCTAATTCCTATATATTTCCTACATTATATCTAACTCCTATTTATCTATTAAATTATCTCTAATTTAGTAGAGGGATTCTTTGAATTCTCTCCTACACTATCTCTAATTCCTATTCATCCTCTCCCCCACTTTTTATCTACACCTATCTAAAGAAAGTTTCAATTAAAAATTTCATAATTATTTAAATATTATAATGGAATAATATACTAACTTTAAAATATTTATTCAAAACACAAAAATTAATTAAAATAGATTTAATAATATTCATATTATTAATAATTCTATATTTTTACAAAATTCATCATGAAATTATGTAGTAACAATATAAATTACAATTTTATGAATTATTCACATAATAAAAATCTAAAATTAAAAAAAGTATTTAAATATTGCAACAACTAAATATCTTAATTAAAAAATTAAAATAGCTAAAAAATTATATAAGAAAATATTTAATGTTATGTAATAACTTTAAAATAAATAAAATACAGATAATGAAAATTTTTAAATATTTTACATATTATTTAAATATTTAAATAATGAAATATTTAACATGACTAAATTTTAAATAGTTAAAATAACAAAGTTATGTAATAAACTTAAAAAGTTTTTAAATAGAAAAATAATTATAATAGATTTCATAATATTCATATAAATAATAATTTAAGGTTTTACAAAATTAATAACAAATTACGTAATAATAGTACTAGTTATATTTTTATGGATTATTAAATTCAATAAATAATTAATACTTTCAAAATTTAAATAACAATATTATTTAAATAAATAAATAATATTTTAAATAACTAATTTCAATTATATCGATTAATAATTATAGAAAATAAATTTCAAAAAAATATTTATTAGTAATAATTTTACAAAAATTATGTATATTTATTATATATTTATATATACTAAAATTAATATTTATCGTATTTTTAGTAATTATTTATTGTATTTTTTGATAAGTTTGTTTTCTTTAATTATTGATAAATCTATTTTTGTTTTGTTATTTAGCGGAAAATTGTCAATAATTATTGGAGATTAAATAACTATTATTAATTTTGAAAATTAATTTATTGTATTTATTGAATTTTTGTTATAAATTTATTTTTAGTAATTATGCATTTTTATAATTTATTGATTAATATTTATTAGAGATTAAACTATTATTTGAAATTACACTATTTTTTGACTAATTTAATATATTTTCAGTATTTAATGTATTTTTGTAATTATTGTATTTTTATTAGATGTCTATTGTACTTTTGTTATAAATTTATTTTTAATAATTGTGTATTTTTGCAATAAATTTTTAATAATTATTAGAGAGTAAACTATTTTTATTTATTAGAGATTAGACTATTAATTTAGATGAAATTAGGAGTATTCAAGGATTGGTTTAGTTCGAAGGTTGTTTCACCAACCAAATCGACCTGGTCAGGTCGGCTGTTTGTCACTCGAAACTGACTGACCATTAGTGAAAACCCGCTAACTTGGGTTGTATTAGTTTGGGTCTATATCCGGTTTGGTTTGTTTGTTCAAAAGATTTAAATTTAATAAATTACAATTGTATTATTAAAAAATAAATTTATGATATAAAATATTTTAGACTAAGAAATATGGGAATTTTCCCGCATTCCCGTATTAGAAAATTATATTTAAAATATAATGCATTAATATATATGGTTAGGTCAGTTAAGTTTTGGCTAGTTTATGATATAAAATATTTTAGACTAAGAAATATGGTCGGGTCGGTTCAGTTTTGTTTTGTTTACAAATGACCAAACCGAAACTTACCTAACTTAGTTGGGTTAGAAAATTGTTAACCCAAAGCCGATCGAAAGTACTAGAAAACCAACCAACTCGGGTCGAGTTCAATCAGATTGGTCATTAAAAAGTTAAAATATAAAACAATTATATACTCTTATGTGTTTCTATTGTTTAGCTTTCGCTTAATAAAGCCCATGTGTCACACGGGTCCCCGCTAGTATGTATATATAACAGGACAATCGATGTCACCATGCCTCCTTGCTCTAAACCCCCTTACTAATTTCCTATTTTTTTAATTTTTATTTATTTTTTAATTCCACATAATTGCCCATTAAACCAATAAGGAAATAACATAGGCTTAACTATTTATAACAACCATAAAAAAGAGGGATTTGATTTTCTATTGGTTAGCCAAGTGGCACCACTTTCCCCCACTTTCTCCAAAATTATCTCTAACTCCTTTTTATCTCCTAAATTATCTCTAACTCCTATTTATCTCTTAAATTATCTCTAATTTAGTAGAGAGATTCCCTTCTAAACTACCTCCAATTCCTATTTATCCTCTTCCCCACTTTTTACCTACATCTATCTCGAGAAATTTTCAATTAAAAAATTTCAGAATTATTTAAAAATGATAATTAAATTATAAACCAACTTTAAAATATTTATTCAAAACACAAAAATTAATTATAATAGATTTAATAATATTCATATTATTAATAATTCTATATTTTTACAAAATTCATCATGAAACTATGTAGTAGCAATATAAATTATAATTTTACAAATTAATTAATTCAAAAAATAAAAATTTAACATTAAAAAATAAAATATTATTTAAATATTTCAATAACTAAGCATCTTAAATAACAAAATATTAAAAATAGATAATAATTATATAATAAAATATTTAATATTAAGTAATAACATTAAAATAAACAAAATTCAAATAATGAAAAATTTAGATATTTACATCTTATTTAAATATTTAAATAACAAAATATTTAAAAATAGTTAATTCATTAGTAATAATTTTACAATAATAGTGTATATTCATTATATATTTATATATACTAAAATTGATATTTTTTTATTTTCAGTAATTATCTAGTATTTTTTGATAAATATGTTTTCAATAATTATTTATAAATCTATTTTTGTTTTTTTATTTAACAATAAATTATCAATAATTATTGGAGATTAAACATCTATTATTTAACTTTTGAAATTTAATTTATCATATTTATTATATTTTTGTTATCAATTTATTTTTAGTAATTATGCATTTTTTATAATTTATTGATTAATATTTATTAAAGATTAAACTATTATTTGAGATTACACTATTTATTGACTAATTTAGTATATTTTCATATTTTTTAGATATCTACTGTATTTTTGTTATAAATTTATTTTCAATATTTATGTATTTTTGCTATAAATTTTCAATAACTACTAGAGATTAAACTATTGTTATTTATTAGAGATTAGAATGTTAATTTGGTTAAAATTAGGAATGTTCAAGGATTTTTTCAGTTCGATTCCAGGTTATTTTTCTAACCAAATTGACTTAATTAGGTTGGGATTTTGTCACCCGTAATCAATTGACCATTAGTGAAAACTAGCCAACTCAGGTTGTATTAGTTTGGGTCTGTTTTCAGTTTGGTTTATTTGTTCAAAAGATTTAAACTTAAAAAAATTATATTTAATAAATTATAGTAGTATTATTAAAAAGTTATATTTAAAATATAAAATATATATATATATATGGTCGGGTCGGTTTACAAATGGTCAAATCAAAACTAACCTAACTTGATTGAGTTAGAAAATTGATAAACCAAAGCCGATAAAAAATACTAAAAAACTGACTTACTGACCAAATCGAGTCTATTTCGATCGAATTGATTATTAAAAAATTAAAATATAAAACAGTTATATACTCTTATATATTTCTATTGTTCAACTTTCACTTAACTACAAAAAATGTCGCAGTATGTTAAACTTGCTTCATTTCCAACTTTGATTTACTCTGGACTTGAGCAATCAAAATGCTGATGAGGGTGTTGCAAATTAGAGGTTATATGGTGATTATTACCTGAGTCCAGAAAACAGCTGAGATGCTCAATAGAAAGAGGCTCACATGATCAGGTGGATCAGTAGATCACCGTTGGCATAGTTTTGACAGAAAACAGTTGCAGTGATGGTCTTGACAAGACCACCATTCACTGTATAGAGAGAATGTGAACTGGACTCTTTCTAGAGAAATGTTGTCAGATTTGGACGGGATATAAAAAAAATTGGAATGTTGGGTCACGGTTTCACCGGTTAACAAGACAGTCAGTCCATTCAAACTCTGAAAACCGTCATAGCTCACTGGTTCACTTCAAGATCAAAATTTCGATATGCCTCAGTATTGTATCTTTGGGTTCTGATTCACGTGTTTCGAGAACCCTTTCCTTTAATAAAAAACATATATAAAGACCTCACAAAAATCAAATTTTGAAAATAAAATTAAAATATATAAAATTGCATGTTTTTTAGCACCGACATCAATAATTTAAATCTTGGGTCACTATCACCAGTTCAACCATATTCCGTTGATAATACTGTCCAAGAGGAAACGAATACGGCTGAGATTATTTATATGTGGGCATGTCTTCAATGCTGTCGGTCGAGTGACTGAACCAATTATGTTTCTATGGTTTTGTAACTATTGTATTCACTGAACCAATTATGTTGGTTTTGTTTTTTTTTTTTTTTTCTATGATTTTGTAATTATTGTATCGATTAATAATTGAGTTAGGACTGGTTTGGTTGATCTGAAACCTTTGTTATATTTTATGTCTAAAATGATAAATTTTATAGGTGGTGTTTAAGATAATTTTGGTTTAAAATTTTTACTTTATTAATATATAAGTGGTTTACTATAGTAACATTTGGTAAGTCTTTTTTGAAAGATTTTCTGGCAAATCTAACAGTTAAAAGACAATTTCGGCTTTTATACTAAGATCTTAATAGCATGAAGATCGTTTGGTTAAGGTGCATCTTTGTGTACGTCTTTCTGCATGAAGATGCAATGAAAAATGATTGTTGGATTAATGTGGGCTGCTGGATTTCTGAACGGTCAACAGTCCACGTGGAAAGACATGCGAAATGAGGTCTATTTTACTGTCATTTTTATTAAATTTATATTATCAAAAAAATAGTTTTAAGTTATTATTATCATAGTTAATTATAGATCTCAAATATAATCGAATTTAATTGGGCCAGACACGATTATCCAATTAATAATTGATAATTGAATAATTATTTCTCTATCATATGAAACTGATTAATAAGAAGTTCAGGACTGGTATACCCTGTCCCATTCACAGCTCTACCTCAAAGGCTCAAGCATAATTTATGAGCAGTAGGTTATAATTTTCCCATGCTGCCCAATTTGGAGCCCTAACTCTGCCATCCGCCCTAACTCTGCCATTGCTTTTTCTACATAAAAGCTCTTGGACTGATCAATGCAAAATTAGTGAGAGATAAGCATTGCCACATTCTATAAGAGAGTCATTTCAGCTAGAATGATTATACTTCACTCTCCTACAACAATAAACAACAATTTAATGTTTTTATAAATAATTTTCCATACATGCACTTTTAACATATAGTCTGTTTTTAAGTATAATAAATAGTATAAAATAATAGCGATATACCAATTTGTATTGATCAACCTAAAACATTTTAAGTAGTAACAGCAATGATAACAAATATAATCTTAATTATCTGAAAATCTCACTTCTCAAAATATCAAGTTAATAGACATTAAATAGAGAAGAAGAAGAAAGACGGGGAAAGATTTACACATTTAAAGATTAAGCTCCCATGTGCTAAAAATGTCATTCTGTTGGTTCCTTGTGTGGTGGCCCCTTTGAGAGAGATGACAGGGCAACACAAAATCATGACGTGGCAACTTTGTTAGACGAGGCATTAATTGGCACCCAATAAATGTGCAGGAAATAAATAACAGGGCAACTCTCCTTTGGCAAACAGCAGCACTGCACCCTAAAATTGAAGAGCAGTGCGGAGCTCTCTGCAAGAGGAGGATTGCACTGTTATTCCTCTGCACACACATGTTCAGTTTCCTTGGACTTTGCTCTTGTCGTTCCACAAAATGTGATGTGCTACAGACTACGTACAGTGATGAATAAGCAACACCATATCTTCTGAAAAATTCCCCTGCACCCTGCTTTATTTCCTTTTCCTGATTGCAATCTCTCTCCCTCTGTTCTCCATTACCTTTTCATGCTTTTCACTCTTCCTTCAAAAAGTGGTCAACAAAAAACCTTAGGCTGTGTTTGGTTGTAATGCAAATAAATTTGCATTGGTGCAAAACTATGGAAGTGCAAATGATTCAAGAATAAATTCTGACTTATTTTTGTTTTAAATTTTAGTTTATTTTGTTTGATTGCAGTATAAATGAAGTTAATTAAGACATGAAGCAGAAGAAATAAAATCAAAAACAAAATTAAATGAGAATTTACATTTTTTTCATTGGCACTCCCATGCATTTGTATTAGTGCAAATAAAATTGCACTGCAACCAAAAACAGCCTTTGTAAAGTAATTCTAAACAAAAACAAACAATAAAAAACATGTTTAGTTGACTTTCTTCTTTCCCTTTAATTTCATTGATGGGATGAAGTTGAAGCTTTTTCCTTGATAAATTAAAGCAATCTGTTCGTCCTCATTTCCCCATTAATTTTATAGTGGCGACAGAAAGAAGTGAAAACTGTTTAAATTCTTACATATTAAGCAACTCTTTTGACTCCTAATCTTTTGGAGTTCGGAGTGGAAGCAGACTCATAATCGACGTTCAAATTTTCCATATGGTACGATATGATGATATTGATATCTTCCCACAGATTTCATCAAGTACCTGTAGCTGTTTAGCAATGAAGGATTCTTCTCTAAATTAGTCCACTTTTCTCCAGACAAGAACATGTCTAATCTACCCTCCATTAATTAGATACAAGGAAATAAAAGGAAGAAACAAGGAGGGAAAAGAAACTCTGTACTAACGCCCATTCCTTCTGTGTTACTCTCCACGTTCTGGAAAAAGTTATTTTGAAAAAGACTTTCTAGCTACCAGGCAACAGTCGTCAACAGTGTGAGAAATGAAAACAGCTCCATTCCTTCCGCCAATGGTTTCTTTCACATGCGCCAATTAATACATGAAATAGAAGTATTCATGCATTCATGCAATTCCACACATAAAAATCAATGAACAAAATACTTGAATTTGTACAGAGCTCAAGTAGATCGACTTATACCTACGTACATCCATCTATCCATGCAGGGGGCCTGAGCTTCCACAAAAAAAAAAAAAAAAAAGCCTTAATTTTCTGGGATTCATCACCTTTCACCAGTGCTTTGACAACCAAGGCAATGAAGACCACATGCAACTATTGAGAATGAATATGCAAAGGTCAAGCATACGAGGGAATGGGAACATGCTTCAGGATCTTCCATCTTGCTTTCGGCTTGTAATTTGATTTCTTTTTCTTGCACTTTTCTCGGTGGATTTCCTCGAGCCTTGTTATTCTCCCGACATATCACCGTTGTTTTCAGGCTAGGATCGAGTTAGTGGTAGGGTCCTGCTTTCCTTTAGAATTTCACAAAATTAAATGTTTAGTCATTAGCTTTTGATCAATTAGTGGTCTTACAACATGGTTTGGTTTGGTTTTGTTTTTGAAAATAAAACTGTCGGATAAGCAGATATTGTATGTTCATCAATTAAATAATGGGGTTTTTACCGTTCAGTCCACCTTTGAATTGAATATGATGGTGCGTGATCTGGTTGTTCCTAATTGGATGGTAGTTGGGACGCCGATCGCTTAGTTGGTCGATCGAACTGCAAGATAGGAAAGTTCAGAGAATCCAGGGTGAGCCATCTAGTGTGGTCATTCCGATGCTTAAGTTAGTATTTGGTTGTACGAGCTAGTAATCTCAAATGTAAGAATGCTAGTAAGCGCAGTAAATCACGCGTACCTTGTGCTATGGGGGTAGGTGCCCTTATATAGTTGAGCTGCCATGGGTCTCATGAAACACCTCCGAGATCCTCGACCCACACTGTTAGGTGTCCGTTTCACACTAGGATGTGGAATTCATTCTAGCTGACAAGGCTTATTGAGTCCACCCAATCCGAGCGGGATGAGGATAAGACCTACAATCATACAACATGATCCCGAAGAGCTCAGAGGCAGCTAGTTTGCTTTTAGAAGTCCTCTACGTGTCACCTCGACAGGTTGGGCCATCCCGAGATACTCGGACCTCGCTCTTTACCGAGGTGCCCGAGACACCCGAGGTGACCCGGCCCACTGAGGTGGCAGGAAATGCTGAGTCACGATCTAGTCAGCAAGTCACATCCTACGTGTTCGTTGTTTATTAGGTCGGGCTAAATCACCCCTCATCAATTGCCCCTACTCCCCGGGCTAGGGGTCCTGACCCGGTAAGGAGAGTTCATGACAAGCTCAAGTGGGTTTGGCCCAGTCTTCTTTCGGGTTGAGGTCCGGTCCGACGGTCAAACCGCAATGCCCCAGCTGGCTCGATTGCCAAACTAGGTCGCGTATCAGGGACGCGCGAATGTTTTGCGAATTACAAACTCCGTGGACGTCAAAGCGCGCGCTCAGTTCGATCTACTCCATAATCAGGACCATTTCCATATTCCATAACTTTGACATGCCCTTAGACATAAACATCTTCAGTTCGATCTGCTCCATCAAGAAAATCCTTGTCAGCCTCCCAAGAGTAGATAAACACAGCTACTATATTTCTTTCCGACCTGGGTACAAGATTTTGCACGACTATCCCAACATGGTCCCGACCTAGAAGAGGAGATATTTCACTGTTACCATTGCTGGGGGGGTGGCCTTTCTCGACAAACTGGACGATGGCCATTAGTGACCCCGGTGATAGGCTCAATAAGAAGCTAAAGAAGGATATCCGCTTCTTGGTGGAGCTCGGTCTAAGTTGGAGGATTTTTTAACCGAGGAGAAGCTTGTCAAGGGCAGGTTGAGTCCTCCAGGTAGGCTGCCACCTCGGTACACGCTCACACTTTCCTTTTTTACATTACTTCGGCTACCCTGGTGTTTTCTTTCCACAGGCATCATGTTGAGCGCTCCGATGAGTAACCTCTTCGCTGGCATGAGGAAGAGAAAGAAAAGAAAGAGATCGTGTGATGACTCTTCCCAAGCACCTTCCACCAAGTTTGTTGCTCCTACTCAACTTGAGGACCCTCCAGTCATTAATTTGGTTGAGGAAGACCAAGAGAAGGACCAATCTCCTCACTGATCTGAGCCAACCCCGCCATCCAAACCTCGAACCATTCGTCCTAGAGTCAATCCCTCAATAAGGGGCCCCGAGTTGGTCCAAAGTATCATGAACGATTGAACTAACCTCATAAAAAGCAAGGAGGCTACCTTTTCCGAAGAGATCGCCAAGTTCACTGAGCTGCCTTATGCTCTATTGGGTGCCAGAGCGGCGGACTACGTCATGATGGTATACTCCTGAACTCGATACCTAGTTTCCGTTCATTCTGTCTTCCATACTTAGCAAATTTTTCCTCTTTTTTGCAAGTGAACTCCATGATCCACACTCTTATGCAGTAGCTTGATCAACGCGTTGCAAGAGCGAGGGTTGCCAAGGCAAAGGCTGAACGAGTTGAGGACTCAGTCATAGAGTACCAAACCAAGATGCTAAAGACCATTGATTCTATTCGGGAACTAGACGTTGAGGTGTTGGCAAAGAAGGAGCGAATCGAGCAACTGGAGAAGGAGACCGAGGAGCTAAAGGTTGCTTCTGCCGAGTGCGAGGTCGCTCTTCTCCAAGGCATTAAGGATGCTGAGGTTTCTATTGTCAAGGATTATCAAGCCTCCCCAGAGTACAACAAGATGAAGGAGGAACTTGGTATTGATGCCTTCTAGAAAGGTTTCAAGCTCTGCTGCTGGGTGACCAAGCGTAAGTTTCCCGAGCTCAACCTCGGAGTTATCACCTCTATCGGGATTACCACTGAGATGGTATTGGAAGTTGTCGAAGAGCTGGACTTTGACGAGGAGGGTGACGAGGAGCTCGATGAGGGAGCAAGGGAGAAAGACTCGGATGTTGTAGTCAACAAGGCCGCAAAGGTTAATGAGGTTGCTGTAGTAGACGATGTGGCGTTTGAGCTGGCTGGGGACCCCGAAAGCATCGAAGGTGGGGGAAAGGAGCCCCTGTGAAGATTAACTTTTTGCCTTTTTTTCTTTGGACCCCCTTTGTAACTACAATGTACACCGAGCCTCCGAGCTCGGTGTAGTAGAATATTTTCTCTTCTTTTTCCCCCTTTTTTTATACTTTTTTGAATGTACGAAACATCCTTTTTTGAAAAGTAATGAAGTAGTCTTTTTTCCTATCACTTAGTTGGTCGATCGCTTAGTTGGTCGATCGAACTGCAAGACAGGAAAGTTCAGAAAACCCGGGATGAGCCATCTAGTGTGGCCGCTCCAATGCTTAAGTTAGTATTTGGTTGCACGAGCTAGTATTCTCAAGTGTAAGAGTGCTAGTAAGCACGCAGTAAATCGCAGGTACCTTGTGCTATGGGGGTAGGTGCCCTTATATAGTTGGGATGTCATGGGTCTCACAAAACACCTCCGAGATCCTCGGCCCACACTATTAGGTGTCCGTTTCGCACTAGGATGTAGAATCCGTTCTAGCCGATAAGGCTTATTGAGTCCACCCAATCCGAGCGAGATGAGGATAAGACCTACAATCATATGACATGATCCCGAATAGCTCAGAGGCAGTTGGTTTGCTTTTAGAAGTCCGCTACGTGTCTCCTCAGCAGGTTGGGCCATCCCGAGCTACTCGGACCTCGCACTTTGCCGAGGTGCCAGAGACACCCGAGGTGACCCGGCCCACTGAGGTGGCAAGAAATGTTGAGTCATAGTCTAGTCAACAGGTCTCTTCAATTGCCCCTACTCCCCGTGCCAGGGGACCTGACCCGGTGCGGGGAGTTCATGACAAGCTCAGGTGGGTTTGGCCCGGTCTTCTTTCGGGTTGAAGTCCGGTCCGATGGTCAAACCGCAATGCCCCAGTTGGCTCGACCGCTAAACTAGGTCTTGTATCAGGGACGCGCGAATGTTTTGCGAATTACAAACTCCGTGGACGCCAAAATGCGCGCTCAGTTCGATATGCTCCATAATTGGGACCATTTCCATATTCCATAACTTCGACATTCCCTTAGACATAGACATCTTCAGTTCGACCTGGGTACAAGATTTTGCACGACTATCCCAACATGGTCCCGACCTAGAAGAGGAGATATTTCACTGTTACCATTACTGGAGTGTGGCCTTTCTCGACGCACTGGACGATGGGTATTAGTGACCCCGGGGACAGGCTCAATAAGAAGCTAAAGAAGGATATCCGCTTCTTGGTGGTGCTCGGTCTAAGTTGGTGGATTTTTTAACCGAGGAGAAGCTTGTCAAGGCCGGTCTTCCATACTTAGCAAAATTTTCCTCTTTTCTGTAGGCGAACTCCATGATCCACACTCTTATGCAGCAGCTCGATCAATGCATTGCAAGAGCGAGGGTTGCCAAAGCAAAGGCTGAACGAGTTGAGGATTCAGTCGTAGAGTGCCAAACCAAGATGCTAAAGATCACTGATTCTATTCGGGAACTAGACGCTGAGGTGCTGGCGAAGAAGGAGCAAATTGAGCAACTAGAGAAGGAGACCGAGGAGCTGAAGGTTGCTTCTGCCGAGTGTGAGGTCGCTCTTCTCCAAGGCATTAAGGATGCTGAGGTTTCTATTGTCCAGGCTTATCAAGCCTCCCTAGAGTACAACAAGATGAAGGAGGAGCTCGGTATTGATGCCTTCCAGAAAGGTTTCAAGCTCTGACGCTGGGTGACCAAGCGTAAGTTTCCCAAGCTCAACCTCGGAGTCATCACCTCTACCAGGATTACCACTGAGATGGTATTGGAAGCTGCCAAAGAGCTGGACTCGGACGAGGAGGGTGACGAGTAGCTCAACAAGGGAGCAAGCGAGAAAGACTCGGATATTGCAGTCGACGAGGCCGCAAAGGTTAATGAGGTTGCTGTAGTAGACGATGTGGCGTTTGAGCTGGCTGGGGACCCCAAAAGCATCGGGGGTGGGGGCAAGGAACCCCTATGAAGAATAACTTTTTGCCTTTTTTTTCTTTGGACCCCCTTTGTAACTACAATGTACACCGAGCCTCCAAGCTCGGTCTAGTAGAATCTTTTCTCTTCTTTTTCCCCCTTTTTTTGTACTTTTTTGAATGTACGAAACATCCTTTTTTTTTTAAAAAGTAATGAAGTAGTCTTTTTTCCTATCACTTCACGTACACCAATTTGATTTTGCAAAATTCTCTAAGTATGGGTTACCACAAGGTGTTGAGTTGATGAACTAGGCATAGTGAGGAACAACCCGAAGTTAATGAGAGCCGAGGTGGACAGACCTTGTAGGGTATGTGCCTGACCTGTCTGTGCACCAATGGGGCATTAGTTGAATTCGCCAGTGTTGCCCATGCTCAGGAAGCGATTGGCTCTTATTTGCGTTTAGCATTGAGGTCCCTGTTGGCTTGGCACTATGGCCCTTAGGCTTTCGGGAGCAACTCGTAGTCCACTCTCTATTGTATTATTTAACCGACATGCGGTCTAAATAGTTCGCTAGTCTTCTGAACTTAGAAAATTTTGGCGGATGCTTTGCTCCCGAGCTCACAAGTAGTATTTCTTGAAGTTGTTGACATTCCAGGCATGGGGCACATGCTTCCCTTCCAAAGTCTCAAGTTTGTACGTGCCTTCACCGAATACCCATCTTACTCTGTACAGATCCTCCCAGTTTGGTCCGAGCTTACCCACATCGGGCTCAGGCACCATTACTTTCCAGAGAACAAGGTCACCAACTCGGAATTGGCATCTCTTGACTCGGGCGTTGTAGTACCGAACTACCCGCTACTAGTAGGCTGTAGTCCGGATGTAGGCCAAGTCGCGCACCTCTTCGATCAAGTCGAGGTTTGTCCACAACTCATCGTCGTTAGCCTCCTCGTCATACACCTCTAGTCATAAAGTCGGTACTTCGGTCTTGGTTAGGATGACGACCTTCATTCCATACGTCAGATTGAATGGCATCTTGCCCGTTGCAGTCTTGACGGTAATTCTGTAGGCCCAAAGGACACTGGGCAGTTCGTCCACCCACAAATCCTTAGCTCATGCCAGGCGAGCTTTCAGTTTGCGGAGAATTGCCCCTTTCGTCACCTTGGCTTGTTCATTCACTTGGGGATGCGCTACCAACGTGATGTTCTACTAGATTCCCATCTTGGCACACCTGTTTTGAAACTTGATGTCTTCGAACTGCTTCCCATTATTTGAGATCAGCACCTTGGGTAGTCCAAAGCGATATACTATGTTCTTCCAAAAAAAATTCTGCATGTTCTGGGCAGTGAACGTTACCAAGGGCTCAACCTCTGCCCACTTTGTCAAATAATCTATTGCTACGACCAAGAATCTATTTTTCCCAATTGCAGTGAGAACGGACCAAGGATATCTATCCCCCACTGAGCAAAAGGCCATGGGCTGGTCAGATACTTTAGGTCGGTGACAGGCTGATGAAGAATGTTGGCGTGCCTCTAGTAGTTCTAGCACTTCTTGGCGAACTCAAGTGCATCCGCTTTCATAGTAGACCAATAGTATCCTTGACTTAACGCTTTTTGGGCAAGCGCCCTACCCCCAAGTGTCCTCCACAAAGACCTTCATGGATCTCGTATAGCACCCGGTCTACTTCAGTAGGTCATAAGCAACACAGGTAGGGGAGTGTAAAGGATCTCCTATACAGCCACCCGTCGATGAGAACATACCGGGCTGACGGACACTCTACCCTCCGAGTTGCATTATGTTCCGCTGGTAGGGTCCCTTGGAGCAGATAGTCAAAGAGTAGGTCGATCCAACTTGGTTCTGCTAGCAACACGGGAGCAACCTCTTCTGCCCCCCTCATGATGCTAGGCCGAGGCAGGTCTTTGATGTACACGATTCTCATGGTGTTATCGCTTGTGCTAGCGAACTTCGAGAATGTGTCAGCCTTGGAGTTTTCTGACCTCGGCACTTTCTGGATGAAATGGATGAACCAAGAGTGGAAGCCGGGCAGGAGCTCCCTCACTTTGGCTAAGTAAGCCATCATGGCAAGTTCCCGAGCCTCGTACTCACCATTCACCTGGTTAACAACTAGTTGGGAATCACTGCTACCATGACATGCTTTGCGCCAACCTCTTTTTCAATGTTAGCCCGACGATCAACGCCTTGTACTCCATTTCATTGTTTGATGCCTCGAATTCAAACCGGAGAGCATATTCCAGCTTCACTCTGCTCGGCCCGTACAGTATGAGTTTGGCACTACTTCCTTGCTGATTAGATGATCCGTCAACGTGGAGGATACAGGGCTCCTTGTCCCAGGATGGAATTTCCCTAACCGAAACTGGTGTCGTGCTAGTTGATGCCTCCGGCGTGCTAGTCAGCTCAACCACCTCAGGGGTTGACATGCTGAACGTGCATTCCGCGACAAAGTCCACCAAGAGTTGAGTTTTGATGGCTAGGCATGGCTCAAACTAGATGTTGTACTCGCTCAGCTTGATGGCCCACTTTGTTAGTCTACTTGAGTCATCAATGTTCTGAAGAACATGCCTTAGTGGTCTATCGATGAGGATGATGATAGTATGGGCTTGGAAATACAAGTGTAACTTCTGAGCAGTGATGACTAGGACGTAGGCCAGTTTCTCAATGTCAAGGTACCTTGTCCCATCTGCCTGCAAAATTTGACTTATGTAGTAGACGGGCCTCTTGACCTAGTCTACTTCTCTAATTAGCACCGAGCTGACCACCTCGTCACTCGTGGAGAGGTACAGTCTAAGCTTGTCTCCAAGTTTAGGTTGGGTTAAAACTGGTGGGGTACTTAGATACTTTTTGAGCTTGCCAAACGCGAGCTGACACTCTTTCGACCATTCGAAGTCCTCGTTTGTCTTGATTGCCTTGAAGAAGGGTAGGCACTGACTAGCTGATTTAGACATAAATTGGTTTAAGGCGGCTACCCGACCAGTTAGTCTTTGTACTTCCTTTATGCTCTAGGGTGGTCTCATATCTAAGATGGCCTTTGTTTTTTCTCGGTTGGCCTCGATGCCATGTCAGTTTACTATATAACCGATAAATTTACCTAAGGTGACCCTAAAGACACACATGTTCAAGTTGAGCTTCAAGTTAAACTTTCTTAAAATTTGAAAAACAGAGTCCAAATCATTAATTAAAGAAGGAGAAAACGGTGTCTTCACAACCATGTCATCAACATAACATTCAATTTTATTGCCTGTTAAAGGCTTAAATATTTTGTTTACAAGGCGCAGGAAGGTTGCTCCAGCGTTTTTCAATCCAAAGGGCATTACTTTATAGCAATATAGCCCAAGTTCAGTTACGAAGGCAGTCCTGTCCTGGTCGGTTAAGTCCATCCTAATCTGCTTGTAACTGGAGTAGGCATCCGTGAAGCTCAGCAGCTCGTGCCCCGAGGTCGCATTTAGCAGGCGATCTATTCTAGTAAGGAGGAAGCTATCCTTCGGGCAGGCTCTAATGAGGTCGGTGTAGTCAACACACATAAGCCATTTGTCGTTGGCTTTCTTCACGAGCACAGGATTGGCCACCCAGCTCAAATACTGGACCTTTTTAACGAAGTCTATTGCGAGGAGCTTCCTAACCACCTCATCTACTACCCTTCACCGCTTTGGGGCAACGTTTATTTTCCTTTGTCTAATTGGCTTGACCAAGGGATCCACATTCAACTTATGAGTTATAATACTAAGGTCTATGTTGGGCATCTCTGTAGCCGACCAAGCAAAAATATCTAAATTATCGAGTAAAAAACTTACTAGTTGTGACTGAAGCGGTTCGTTTAGGCTAGCACCAATCTAGAGCATCTTCGTGGCTTCGGTATCAGAGACCGGGGCCTAAATTGTCTCCTCCATGGGCGCAGCTTGCTCCTCGATGTGCTTGGGGGTGGTTCCAATTTGACGTCTTCTACCAATTTTGCCTTGCCCTTCAGCGTAGCCACATAGCACTTTCATGACTCTAGCTAGTCACCCTGCACTACCCCTACTCCGTAGCTCATCGGGAACTTCATCGCGAGACAATAGGTCGACACCACCACGCGTAGGGCATGCAAGATGGGCCGACCTAGAATGTGTGCTCGAACCGAACTGAGTTGGGCCTTGCTCCTACTGCAATCAGAACCGTGATTCTATCAAGGGGCTTCACCATGTCCCCGCTGAACCCGACCAAGGATGTGTCTGCTGACTTCAAATCTTTTCGCTCCAGCTGTAACTTGTCGAAGACTTCCAAAAATAGAATGTCCGCGGAGCTGCCTAAGCCCACCAGTATCTGCTTCACCTCAAAGTCGTTGATCACCATCTTGACCACGAGTGCGTTATCATGTGGGTACTGGATCCTGCGAGTGTCATCCTCAATGAAGTAGATCACCTCCTCCACCTGAGGGCACTTCAGTGGGTTTTCTTCTTCGTGAACGAGCTCCTGGACTAATGCTTTCCCTATTGCCATGCTGCACCCTACAACAATTGATCCACCAGTGATCATGTTGATCATCCCGTGGATCGGTCTGTCCTCTGTCAGCAGCGCCCGAGGTGGTTGTTGTCCACAGTCATTTTGCCTAATAGACTCGGGCACGTCTCTCCTCGGCTCTACAGGTCAGCATTCCGCTTCCCTGTCGTCGTACTTGATGAATTTTCTCAAGTACCCATGGCGGAATAACTCTTCGATCTCGTCCTTCATATTGCATCAGCTTTCAGTGTTGTACTTGATATCCCGGTGAAAGTGACAATAACAATTCAGGTTCTTAGTGGTGGGTCTCCTCGCATCCTAATTGGCCACTTGACGTAGCCAATGTCTTTAATGGAGATCAAAATCTTGCCCCTCTTGGCGTTCAGGGTGGTGTAGTTGGTCCTCTGGATAGGAGGGGTTCTAGATCGCCAACCTGACCTAGAACCCCAAGGTGGTGACTTGCATTTGCTTCTTGATATGTTTCTCTTTGGTGACCTACTCTTTCACCACTGGTGCTTTGCTGCTGCTCGACTCTTCCTCCATTCTCTTCCTCTTCCTGGCCTGATGCTGCTCTAGCCATGACCCCAGAGCCTCTTCCGCCTTGACGAACTTGTCGGCCTCCTCATGGAATGCCTCCATAGTGCTCGGAGGGTTCAACTCAAGGTGCCAACGCATGTCATGTTGGCATACTCCTCTTTTGGTTGTGGCGAGCTGCACGACAGGGTCGAGGTTTGGTATCTGCAGGCTCTCTGAGTTGAACTGCCTGATGTAGTCTCTTAGTGGCTCCTTTTCATTCTACGTGATGTTGAGAAGGCTCATCACCCACTTCAGGCACTTCTTGCTGGTGGCTAAGTGTGCTATAAAAGATCAACGAACTGCTTCCAGCTCTTGATCGATCCTGAGGGCAAAGTTCGTTACCACAGTCTTTCTTCTTCCTTCAAGGTTGTAGAGAAGGCCCATGCACATACTAGCTTCATCGGCCCCCACGAGCAGCATCCGGGACTAGAAGCTGTCGACATGGTCATTGAGATCTATCTTTCCTATGTAGATCTCCAAAGTTGGGGTCTTGAAACCTTTCAGCCTTAGGGCCGAAAGGATCTCTGGTGCTAGGGGAAGGATGGCTCAACAAAATAGGAGCCCGTTGTGTAGCTACTGAGGTCACTTCTTCCCACTGTCTCTCTATGTGGTCATCGGAGGGGCGGTGTTCTTTCTTGAGGTACAACGTGCTCTGTGGTGGTGTCTCTTCTTTGCTACTTCTTGATTGGTACTATTAACTTCATTGTTACCCGGTGTTTCGGCCCGAGTGTTCTCTTGATCATGGACACTGCCGTGAGGAGGGAGCTGGTCTCTGTTGTTGGCATGATCACGGACACAAGCCAGATCTTGACTATTGAGGGGTTCCGAGCTGGGTTTGCACCTCTTATCCCAGAATGCTACTGGTTATTGACCTGTTGCTCATCGCGACGGTGCTATTGTTCGTTGCGTGACTATTGTTGTTGATTGCTATGACGACTGCGTTGTGGCTGGTACCTTTGGTTCACAACTGGTCGGGGTGGTGATGGACGCCGACTTTGCGAGGGGTCCCGAGGTGGTGTCTGGTTACGAGGTGGAGTTGGGAATCGAGGAGGTGTTTAGTATCCGTTGTGATTCTGAATTTGATTTTGTTTCTGTTGAAGAGGTGGGAACTATTGCTGGTAATAGTAGTACTGCTGGTACTACTGGAACTGGTGGATCTACTGCATCTGGAGCTGCATGACCCAACACTCTACACTAGCTCTGTTACCCTACGAAGTCTATCCAAGTCACGTAACAGATTGAAGGATATTAATACAATAATATAATAATTATTTATCTTGATAAACTTGTATAATAATTATTTGTTAGAAACAACAGCAGCCAAAAGAGGGAAAATCAAATTCAAATAATCCATTTAACTTATCTATACTACTATAAAAAGTATAATAGGGTCTAAGATTTTTGGATTTTTTTTGGACTAAAATATCCCTTTTTTGAAATATGGTCCCTATCTATTATGAGGGCAGAAAATGTAATTTGAATACTATTATTTATTGTATTCAATTCTCTCTCATTAAATTCCATTTAAGGTATTAACTCTCATTTAACCATATATTTAAGGCATTTTTGTTTCTTTAAATTATTAAATTCCACTAATTAAATCCATACATAAATAATTCTAATAACATAAAAACTTGTACTTTTGAAATTGACTTGGAAAAGTTGTATTTTTATGTGGTGGTAATAAATTAAACAATTCTGAGTCAAATAGGCCAACCCATGTTGCATTATTGCTAGAATTAAATAACAAAAAATTAAAACTTGATAAAATGCAAAAAAATATAGAAATTAAAGTACAAATAGGGTCTAAGATTTCTGTAATTTTTTGGACTAAAATACCCCTTCCAAAATAGGGTCTCTATCTAGTATGAGGATAGAAAATGTAATTTGAATACTATTATTCATTGCATTCAATTCTCTCATTAAATTCCATTTAATGTATTAACTCTCATTCACCCTCATTTAACCATACATTTAAGGCATTTTTGTTTCTTTCAATTACTAAATCCCACTAAGTAAATCCATACATAAATAATTCTAATAACATAAAAACTTGTACTTTTGAAATTGACTTGGAAAAGCAGTATTTTTATGTGGTGGTAAGAAATTAAACAATTTTTGGTCAAATAGACCAATCCATGTTGCATTGTTGCCACAATTAAATAAAAAAAATTAAAACTTGATAAAATGCAAAAAATATAGAAATTAAAGAAAATTTTGGGAACATCTTTAATATCATATACTAAACATATTAGAAGTATGATAAATAAGAAATACTTTAATTAATAATGGAAATGAAATATAAAATTTAAAACCAATTGGAAATAAAATTATTTTCCTATTCTCTCTCATTAAGTGTCATATCTAAGGTATATTCTCTCATTAAGTCCTATATTTAAGATATATTTTTTCTCATCATTAATTCTAGTAATTAAATCCACAACATTGGTTTTAATAATATAAAAATAAATATTTTAAAAAATAATTTGAAAATAAAACCATTTTCTTCCCTCCCAGTGGTGAGTAAGCAATTCAGCCATTTGGGTTAAATGGGTTAACCAATAATGCCATAATCAAATAATAAATAATCAAAATAAATAATATATAAAAATACAAAAAAAAGGAATTTAAAATATCTCTAATATTATATATTCATTATACTAAATAAAATTAAGGATGAAATATAACAAATATTTTTATTAACAATGAATAATAAATATTTAAAAAAGATAGAACAGAAAAAAATGAAAAGTATACAATTTTCTCAAAAACATTTGGTGACATTTCCAATGTCACAATAATAATAATAATAATAATAATAATAATAATAATAATAATAATAATAATAATAATAATAATAATAGTAATAGTAATAGTAATAGTAATAGTAATAGTAATAATGGTGATGATAATAATTGTCATTGTAATTTGAAATTTCAACGTGCAATGCACCTCCACATTTACTAGTATTGTTGAAATATGCCAATATTCAAAGTAGAATGAAGACTTACCCAATGCAGATATCTATATTCAAAATGTCCTAGTTGCTTTGGTTGAATCATTGTATACACATCAGCCTACAAATCCAATAAAACTTACATAATGTAGAAATCTACATTCAAAGTGTTCATACAATGAATCTATGTGTAACAGATGTCTATCATCAGGCTATGTTCCAAACAAGATTATACACCAACCTAGAAATCCAATCATACAATGATTAAAAACCCAATTAGAGAAATAAAAACATCTCAATTGTTAATCATAAAGGATCTTTGACTTTCTTTGGAATTGATAGGATTGGATTCTATTGTTTCCTGGAATAGGTGGAGGGCAACAATGTCAATCTACTTCTGAGACGAGGGCTGGCTGAAGAGTCCAAGGGCCTGTAAGTCCGACCTATGGAGGAAGAAGCATGTAAGAGGCCCCAGGTGTTATCCCATGGGCGAAGACTCTGACAGTCAAGTTAACAAGTGTGTAACAAAGAGGGTAGATGAGGCCTAAGTAAGATAGCTCAAACGAAGTCACCAGGAAGCCAAAGAGCTGAGGGTAGTAAAAGCCAAGATAGCTTACCAAGGGAGTGACACCACTTCTTTAAACTTGAACCTACCTGGAGTTAGTTACAAGCGGATGGCTAGGATGATATCTACCCTGAGCTGCAAATCGCTATCTGAGGATGCCACGTGTCCAAGCACCATTAGGCCTGGCAAGTGCGCCTACATCATTTGCCCCCCACTCTCGAGGCTGTGGTGGAGGTCTTAGTTGAGGACCTCGCCTTTGGTTGAAGAGAGTGTGTTGTCCTTTCTAGAAGGCACTGAATGGATTTCTTTGACGAGGACCTCGCCATCGGCTTGACGAGGAAGTATTTTCTCTTTAAGCATGGAGGCATCAGCTTAGGCTTTGATTCTGCCTCTTAGTAGTGATGTGGAGGGCCAGTTCTGTGGAGGCGTCGGCCTCGGCTTCTGGGGGCTCAGTACTGTGTTGTATACGGGTATGAGACATACGTGCCCCCATCATGCGCTTTACTGGTATCATGGTGAGTCCGTTCAAGTCATCAACCTCGATTGGGGATTGTCGTACACAATACGAGTGATACGTCATGGCTGTGCGTAGGACAGGTGTTGTTGCTAACAGGTTGAGGGGCGTACGGGAGATAGCACTTGGCATCGGTTGAGGGCCATGCCCAAGATGGGCCTTGGTTGTAACTGCACGTGAGACGAGTCATTGCATCGTACCCATACGCGAGACGAGCATCAGGTTGGCTGAGTTGCGCTACTTCTGGTTCATGATCGCTGGGTGAACCACTTGACTCAATGAGTGGACCAGTTGACTCGTTCGGCATCGTTTTGTCTTCCTGAGGCGAGTGACACGTGTTGGTCACTAGTTTGGGTTGTTAAGGTGGTCGCTCCATGGCCGTTGGATTGGAGGAAATCTGGGCCATCCATTTTCCTATAAATAGGGCACTTAGTCGAGACTAACTTCACCATTTGCCTTCTAGACATTTAGCCTTCAGAGACCTCGGCCTTCACCTTTGCTTCCCTTAGTGATGTCTTACTAAGATTCTGGTCTCGAGTGCTATGACATCCCTGAATCCTCGGGAGCAAACTTGTCCTATGACACCTCCTTGGCTAGTAGTAGCGAGAGGACTGTCTCTGTAGGCAGTGTTGAGGGAGAGGACTGCCTCTATAGGCACCGAGTGCAGCCGAAGGGGTGATGACTCTCCTAGTGAAAGCATTGGCTCTATGAGGCCAGGGGAAGCCAAGGGGGACTTGGGGTCACCCAAGGTGATTGAGGCTGAGGAAGCTCTTGAGCCTAGTGTAAGGACGGTGGCCGAGTACGCGACCCGAGGGTTGACAGTGGAGCGTCTTCATTACTCCAAACTGGATAGTGTTCTTAGCATGGAGCAGGTGAAGGCTCTTGCTAAGAAATATTACATCCCCATGAACTTTAGGACTAGGGTCTCAGACATCGGTGATCGGTCGTGGCTGCCGGAGGAGGGTGAGATTTGTATCTTCCAGCACTACCTAGAGTTTGGCCTTAGGCATCCGCTTCCCCCCTCATTCCTGAGCTACTGAGGTGGTACAGCATCACCATAAGCTAGCTTGCTTATGGTCTTCATTACCTAGAGTTCGGTCTTCATTACTCCTGTTGTCAGCTTTAACATGTCAGCTTTTTTTTCTTGTGCATGAGTACTAATATACTTGCTTTGTTTCTTTGCAGAGATGCCTCTCGATGCCAAACAGATGTTGTTGGAGAAGGCAAGGTCCTTGAGGAGGATGCCAAGCAACGACCCATCACAAAGACAAAGACAAGCACCGAGGGAGGATGTGGAAGCCAAGAGAGCTCCTCGGCCGCCAGTGTCTGTTGGTGCTGGGGCAGACAAAGGAAAGAAGTCGGTCGAGGGAGATCGGTGCAGAGAGTCTGGCCAGAAGAGGCCAACTGATCCACCTCAACCCCCAGCGAGGAAGAGGTTAGCATACAAAGACCACCTAGACGAGGGCGGTGACAGAGGAGGAAACAAAGACGGTAACACGCCGAGGGGGCCCCTAGTCGAGGGCACCACTAGGAGGTCTCATCCTTTAGGCCCTCACCCTTCACCCAAGCTGCGGGGTGAGGGTCAGTTGGTGATGCAGCACACATTCTGCCCCTAGTGGATCGTCAAAGAGGGAGATTCCCTCAACACAAGGGGCATCAGGAGGGCTCTGGTCTCTGGGATGATCCCTCAAGGGAATCGTCTTGCTATGGAAAACCAAAGCCTGTAGGACCTCCGCAATGCCACTTTGGATCACTTAGTCGAGGTATGTTGCACTCTTGTGTTGTCTTTTCAGTTAAACTTTGTCTTTCGTGATTTTAAGTTACTAACAAAGGTGTTCTTGCTACAGTTGTCCCGGTACATTGTCAGCCTTTGTGACAAAATTGAAGTTTTTCTACAACATTTGAATAACTCTAAGGGGAAGAGGGAGCAACTTAGTGTGTAGGTTGTTGAGGTAGAGAGCGACCGAGATTCGATTGCCTCGGCCATGCGTGAGGATAAGGAGCTAAGGAAGGTCCTGGATGAGGAGCTCAAGGTGGAGAAGGCTCTTACTACAGAGATGAAGGAAGCCTTGAAGAAGGCTGATGAGACGCTCTAGTAGTCCGAGCTGAAGTGTGTCCAGCTAGAGGAGGCTCTAGAGGCTATACGGGTGCAGGTAGTGGAGGCCGAGGAGAAGTCCAGTGACGTTGTTATGATCTGGAAGACAACAAACAAGTATAATCTGGCACTCACCGACTGTGGGGCCGCATCTTATCTGGAAGGCATCGATGACACCAAGGCCATAGGTGTTGCAGCTGATGCCTGACTTTCCGTTCCACCAATTGGGGTTCCTTACCAATGCCCCTTCTACTAAATTGCCAACTACCAAGGTCCCCATTGCCGAGGTCCCTACTGCTGACATCCCTTCTTCAGTTGAGGCTCCCGCTCCTGCCAAGGACGCTACATAAGTTGCCCTTTCATCTGCTCTTTGTTTTCTCTTTCATTTAAATCATTTTGTAAGGGTCTCGGCCTCCCCCAACTGAGGCCGAATTTTGTAAAGTTAAAAAAATACAATCAATGAAATACTTTTTTGCATAACTTGTGCCTTTATTGTCTGCATTTCTTTTTCACTTGGGGGCCAATGCCCCCTTATGAGAGGTCACAAGTAGCAAAGAAGTTAACGGAAGTGGCTTATTACTTAGATGCTCGCTTAGGAAGCTAAGGGAGTTCAACCAAGGCCGAGCTATGCCACCGAGAGGCTCGGGGCCCCTTTCCTTAGCGGGAAGGAAAGGGAGGCAAGGGCCTTTAGCTCTCCTGGCTTGTTCTCCACCCCTATCGAAAATTGGTTGGATGAGGCTGAACTATGCCGCTGAGGGGTTGGGGTCCCTTTCCTTAGCGAGAAGTGAAGGGAGGCGAAAGCCTTAACTTTTTCCAACCTGTTCTTCATCCTTGTTGAGGAAGCTGAGCTGAGGCTACTTGATATCGCCAAGGGATTGGGGCAAGGAGCTTGCCTTAGCTGGCCTGGCTTGGCTTTCCTTGAGATTGTTTGGGGTGTGAGCCATCGGGCAGTCGAGGCCACAGGGGCATGCCTGTCTAAGGTTACGATGCGCCTCCTGCTTAGTGAAGTACTTAGTTTATTTTTAACATGTTTGTTCATGGTGGGCTGAAGTCCTTGGCCAATGCTTATAGCTGAGGTCCCTATCGTTCCTTGCCTTAGCAAGAAGGCCAAGTAGGTGAGTGGTTCACAAGGAACTATGTGCCTAGACCATCATCCAGTTTGAATGTATAACCTTGCAGAAGGTTGTGTGCTTTGGCTGGTCGCGCGGCCGAGGGGTCCTGAAAGTTATGAAAAATAAGAACTTATACACTAAAATTGGAACCAAGGGGGAGGAACTTTGCACTTTATTCATTGTTTAGCCATCAGGGAGTAGATTCATTGATAATACATCCAAAGATTTTTGAATTCCAAGTCCAAGGGATCGGTCTTCCATTCAGATACTCGAGCCAAAATGTGTTAGGGCCAACGACCTACTTGATTCTGTAGGGACTTTCCCAATTGGGGCCAAGCATGCCTACATCGGGCTTGGGCACCATAACTTTTCTGAGGACAAGGCCTCCTTCTTTATAATGTCTTTCCTATACCCGAGAGTTATAATAGTGAGCTAACCTCTACATATAGGCCACAACCATGAGTTGAGCCTATTCTTGGACTCCTTCCAACAGATCTAGGTTGTTTCTAAGCTCTTCATCATTTTCGGCTTCACTGTAGGCCTTGGTTTGAAGCGTTGGTTCGACGATCTCTGCTGGTATGACGGCCTCAGTGCCATAAGTTAGGTTGAATGGAGTTTCTCCCGGGGTGGTCCGAGGTGTCATTCGGTAGGCCCATAGGACGTCGTATAGTTTGTCAGCCCAGAGGCCTTTGGCTCTGCCAAGTCTGGTCTCCAGTCATTCCAAAATTGTCCTATTGGTGACCTCAGCTAGTTCGTTGGTTTGTGGGTAACCTACCGAGGTGTGCTACTGCTTAATGCCGAGGCTGGCGCACTATTCTTTGAATCTCGTGTCGTTAAATTGCTTCCCATTGTTAGCGACCAATATGTGGGGGATGCCAAAAAGGCAGATAATGTTCTTCTGGAAGAAGTTTTGTATCATCTTGGTCGTGATGGTGGCCAAGGGCTCGGCTTTGACCCACTTGGTGAAGTAATCAACGGCGACAACAAGAGCTGAAAGAGTTGTGGCTAGTTGATGGGAGATGTTGGAGTGTTTCTAGCACTGATCGCACTTCTGCATTAGCTTGGTTGACACAAATTGGGTCCATCCAACAGGGCTCTCCATACCCCACTTGGAAAAGGGCCAGCGATCTCACTTCTCCAATATGGTTGTCGTAGATGCCTTCATGGATCTCTCAGAGCACATACTTGCCCTCCTCCTAACAAAGGCATCCAAGGTAGGGCAAGGTAAAAGATCTTCTGTATAAATTTCCACCAAGCAAGGTGTAGCGGGCTGCCTATCGTCGGACTCGTCTGGCTTCATTTTTGTCAGCGGGCATTTGGTCATGCAACAAGTAAGCAATGATAGGGTCCATCCAATAGGGCTCGGCTTATACAGGGAGCACCTGGACTTCTTCGATGCTGGGCCATGCCAACTTCTTAGTACGGACAATGCGGCCGAGGGCTGGACCCAAAGTGCTTGCCAATTTGGATAGGGCATCGGCCCTCATATTCTCAGATCGTGGGACTTGCAATAGGGCAAAGCGTTGGAAGTGGCGGACAAGTTCCTGCACCTTGGCCAAGTACTTGGCCATGTTGTGTTCTCTGGCCTCGTACTCGCTGTTCACTTAGTTCACCACCAACTAGGAGTCACTGAAGATTTCGGTGTGTTTGGTGCCAAGATCTTTGGAAAATTGTAGACTAGCAAGCAAAGCCTCATACTTAGCTTCATTATTGGAGGCCGAGAATTCAAATCTCAATGCAGACTCCACTTCCTTTGGAGTGGAGTGAGGAGTATGAGGCCTGCTCCGCTTCCTTTGGAGTTGGAGGATCCCTCAACGAATAGCTTCCAAGTAGGCCAAGGTCCATCATCATTTACGAGAGCCTAGGCTCGGTTGAGGTCTCTCGGATGAAGCCAACATCAAGTAGTTCCTTTTTTTCTACCAAACTAGCCTAGAGCTCGGGTCCATGCTCAACCAGTTCGGAAAGACTCTCTAGGGGAAGGTTGGACTTGACACACACAATTTTCTAGGGCTCGTCCTCGCTTAGGGGTACCGAGATGAGGTCCACATCCAGTTGGCCTTGGATCACTAGTTCATCCTTAAGGTTGAGAACTTCTAATGACAAAGCCTCCTTATTCTTTCCCTTCAGTGCCACAACATAGCACTACCGGGCTGCTTGCTGGTTCCCATGAACGACTCTAATGCCGTGCTCGGTGGGAAACTTCCTGACGAGGTGGTAGAAGGATGGCATTGTAGGGGGAGCTGATCTTCACAACCAGGAACTTTGTCATCCTCGTCACCTATTGAGGCTTAGTCCCTATGGTGAGGGGTAGGGTGGTCTAACTACGCTCCCAGAGAAGATGACAAGTGGCATATCGGCCGACTGAAGGCGTTCTGGCCCAAGATTCATCTTCTCAAAGGCCTCGTAGAACAGGATGTCCACTGATGAGCCATTGTCGACCAGTATCCTCTTCACCAAAAAGTTGGCAATGGTCATTGACACCACCAATGCATCATCATGGGGGACTGACACCCCCTTCAGGTCCTCATCTGTGAAGGTGAGGGCTTCGTTCAACTTCGTCTTCCTAGGAGTCAACCCCTGGATGTTGAGTTGTCTAGCATAGGCCTTTTGGGCCAAGGCCGAGGCACCACCCGAGGTCGAGCCCCCAGTGATGACGTCGATGACTCCTACCAGTTGTTGCAACTACTGTTGCTGTGAGGATGAGGCACTAACATCGCCTCCCACATACTCCTTGAGGAGACCACGGTGCATGAGGGACTCAATCTCGTTCTGAGGTCGTAGTAGTCCTCAGTGCCATGGCCGGTTCCGTAGTGGTACTTGCAATATTTCTTAGGATTACCCCGCTTTGGGTTTCTCTTAATCTTTTCGGGCCACTTCATATACTCCTCCTTCCCCACTTGCACGAGAATTTGTGTTTGGGTGGAGTTGAGTGGTGTGTACTTGTTGTACGTCAGGGCCAGTGGCTTGTTGTTACCATCCTTGTTGTTGTTGTTGTTGTTGTTGTTGTTGTTGTTGTTGTTGTTGCGATCATCTCCATTCTTCCTTTTCTTCTCTGCCCCTCCGCGGTTGTAGTCGGACTCCCCTTCTTAGCACTCACCGATCAAGGCCTCCTCAGCGGCTCAGCGGCGATGTACTTCTGCCCTTTCTTCAAAAATTTTGCCTTAGTTTTGGGCGATGTCTTTGGTACTGAACACTTGAGGACCGACCCCAGGAGGAGGCTGTAGATGGTGGCATGCATGGAGACCATTGGGTTGAGGTCTCGGACCTCAAGCTCCTCCTTTTTGAAGTGGTCGATGTAGGACCACAGACTCTACCCCCTTTTTTGTCAGACGGACATTAGAGAGACGACCCTCTTCTAGCACCGCCGGCTACTGATGAAGTGGGCGAGGAACAAACTTGCGAATTGCTCCCACGAGCTAATGGAACGCGGTGGGAGTCTAGAGAACCATCGGCAGGCTGCCCCCTTGAAAGTCACCTGAAAAGCCCGACACGTCAAGGTGTCAGAATAACCATAATGGAGCATGAGCGCTCTGAAGCTTTTCAAGTGGCCCTCCGAGTTAGTGTTGTCATCATACATCTCCAAGGTTGGGGCTTTTAAGTGGGGCAGGAGGGGTTCCAAGGTGATGTTGTCGGTGAAGGCATCCAGTTTGTAGGTCATGGGGTTTTGGCTTGCCGAGGCCTCACCTTAGCCCTCCTTAACTTGTCATAGTTCACCCTGCATGCCGCCGATCTACGCCTCTAGGCCAATGACTCTTCGGTCAATGGGAGCCTGAGCCTCATCCTGGTTTTCTCGAACACGGGAATCCTTTTGGCTCATCAGTTGTTAATGATCTCCTGAAGATCAAAAACATGGGAGGGAGAGGCATGGTGTTGGCCCCTAGCCCTCGAGGAGGGGGGGTTGTGGTTGCCTAAATGCCGGCCTTCATCTCGGGGGGCTTTCTACTCTGTAGTTGCTTTCATGGTCCCTTGCTAGGTCTGCCCCCCTTTGGTTGGGGAGGTGAGAGGTTCTTGATAGCTGACTAGCGCGTCGGCTGCTGCCATGGGACCCTGAGGGGTCAGCCCTATGAGGTCCAACTGGGCACCTAGCCAGAAGAGCTTAGGAGGAGTGCTTGCTATTGTGCCCCAGGCTTACAGTGAGGCGGCCACCATGTTGGCGGCCTCCTGCCGGTCGCCCCACCTCGTCCAGACGCTGGGTGATGTTGTCGAGTCAGTCGAGGACCATCCGGAACGGGTCCATGGTGACAAGGTTCTGAGCATTTTGCTGGTTATCTTGGTTCTCAGCCATTATGTTAGAAGTTAAGTGATTATGTTTTGAAGTGAAAGTTCAAATGAGGGAAGTCTTAGCAGTCATTTCCCACAAACGACACCAATTGTTGCTGCCTGGAATGGGCCGAGGGCAACAATGTTAATCTACTTCCGAGACGAGGGGTGGCTGAAGAGTTTGAGGGCTCCTGAAGCCATGGGCCTGTAAGTCCGACCTGTGGAAGAAGAAGCACGTAAGAGGCCCTAGGTGTTATCCCAGGGGCGGAGACTCCAACGTCAAGTTAGCAAGTGCATAACGAAGATGATGGACAAGGCCTGAGTGACATAGCTCAGACGAAGTCACCAAGAAGCCAGAGAGCTGAGAGTAGTAAATGCCAAGATAGCTTACCTAGGGAGTGACACTACTTATTTATACTTGAACCTGCTTGGAATTAGTTACAAGTGGACGGCTAAGATGCAGTCTATGAGCCACGTGTCTGAGTGCCATTGGGCTTACCAATTCACGGGCTGGTATGGATGTTATAAGTGAAGCTGTTTATAAATTTGAATTGTTGTACGTCTTCAATTCAAATAAGAGTTCTGAGGTGAAGTGCAAAAATCCCTTAATTAAAGTGTGCTGGTTGTTTTGGTTGAATTCATATAGAAGAAAACCAATAGATTAGGTTTTGGGGGAAGGAAGAGAGGATGCATGAAAATAGGATGGAAAGAAAAAAAAAAACGTAGAATTATGGGCTATACAAATTAAAAGATAAACAATAAAAAGTAAATTAATACTACTGTTAGCCTAATAGGTGTAACCACACATGAGAAGAGCACGACCTATGCAAATAATAGGTGGCGATCAGTCATTGGGTCTGCAGCAAAGTCATTAGCCGTAGGTCTACAATAGATCCAGGTTCATTTACTTGTAATTATGATTTTCGTTTTTACCTGATACAAAATTTAAAATTTTTATCCCATTTTCACTCATTAGCAGTAGCTCTCTTACCTCAATTCTCTCGCATATAAAGTGGAAGTTGCATCATCTTGGTTCCCACTAACTCCAAGACAAATAATCCTCCCCCAACCTCTAATTCTCTTCTATTTTAATTATTACTCACAAACAAACAAATAAGATAAATCAAACCGGAAGCAGAAGTAAATAAGAATTTGGGATGTCACTGAATCAGGTTTATTATGGGTTTGTCTTCACCCTAACTCCTCCCTCCCAACCCAAACCGGACCCCAATCAACTTAATAGCACGTTGCCTTCCAGGTATCATTTCCTCCACAGTTAAAGATAAAAATAATAATAAGAAAAGGGTTATGGGGCAACGAAACCTAAACTTGACTCCAAATCCTGACCTGACGACCCTATTGGGATCAGGCCGGCCGGTCAAGCCAGATTTACCCTTTAACCTGATCTATTGGCATCCCTGACCAAAATTTACATTCGGTCTGTCTCGCATTATGAACCAGCAATGCATGTATCAACAACATTCAGAAAGATATTTGGCCAAGTATTTGAACCAATGCTGCTCATGATCACCTCCATGAAGAGATCAGGTGGTATAAGTTGCGTTTGCAAGCAATAATTTGAATTCTCTGCACGAGAGAAATCTCTCTCCAATGGGCTAAAAAGCTGCATTTTGGCCAGCCACCCATCATCGCCTGAACCAGACTCCATCTCACAAAATCAGGCTATGCAATCATTACAATACAGACTAGTTTAGGAATTAGGATGTGCATCCAATCAACTATTTATTTCAAATTGGTCGGGCCGAAAAAAAAATGAATTGACCCCTAAATCCAAAAAATGAACAACCAAGAACATTTTCCCTACAAAAGTTGAATTAGTCCACTAAACCTCAAAAGGCCAAAACCTGAACTAGTTTTGATGCTTTCCCCAACAAAAGAACTCCTGGCCCCTGCAAATTTTCTGATCAGGTTGAGCAAGGATTTTTCATGTAATAGGCTGGGCCTGGGCTTGATGATAGAGCTGTCCTTGTTCGACTTGAGCTATTGATGAGCTTCGGTGAAGGCCTCGCTCAACTTCCTCCACAATATACCCAAACTTATTCAGACGTGGTGGCATTGGGTCCAGAAATTAGCTTATCGGAAACATTCATACATGAAGCTCAGTCCTATAGCCCTATACTAGTCCTAAACTTAGGCCAAGGTGCTGAGCCCGAACCCAGGATAGAAATAGGTGAAACGCAAGGCGCGCTGTGAAGTGTGAAATACAGAAGCAAAAACATCTTTATTTCCGCGCCCTCACTTGCACAAAATAATAATGGCGGGAGTCGGCTCATGTAATATTGGAAACCAAGAGAACAAGAAGACTGTTATAGAATATAGATACAGACAAAGCATTTACATAGTTGCTAAATTTCCTATACCTATCTTTAGTTCTTTACAGAGAGAGAGAGAGAGATCTGTGAGTCTGCGACTAGGAGGTCTTTACCTTACCAAACAACCATCAGTTGGAATGCACCCAGCACCAAGTCTCTGAGATGTGACAGGCGTCCAACAACTGTGAAGGAAATGGCAGGGCAATTCTCCTTTGGCAAACATAACTGCACTGGAAGTAGTGCAGAGCTCTCTGCTAAAGGAGAACTGCACTGTTATTCTTCTGTGTACAAGTGTTTTGCTTCCTTGTCCTCTGCTTTTGTCGTTCAACAAGAATTCATTTCTCCTTTTATGCCGCTTGATTCGGCCAGCCTTAATTAAGTTGAACAAATAATTAGAGCTCGTAAATTAAATGTGATATTAGAACATCTCTACTGAACTTTGGTTGCTGTTCTCTATTCAAAGGAATTGATTAGTGAACCTTTTCATGTGAAAGTATGAGTTACATGGCTTTCTTTTCCACTGTTCCTATGGTCTTACGCTAGCTCCTTCTCCTTCACTGTGCACTGATCAAAATTCAAAAGTGAATTTGCAGGAATATTTTAAAGTGCTTCTAGCTATCTCCTTCAAGCATTTCAATGTTAACCAAAACTGCTTTTGGTTACATGATGCCCAGAAATGTTAATGTGCTAGAAACAGGACATAGAAGCTGGAGAAAGCACATTAATGATACCTATCATGAAGAATCAGCTACTTCTCTTTCAGTTAGGAGCGAGCAAGAAAAACCAAAAAACGGAACCGACCAATATGTATATTATATATATTTTATATTATATTATATATATATATATTATTTATAATATAATATCTTAATATATTTTGTAATTTTTTATTATCGATTTATATATTTATTTACAACATATTTTATAAAATTAAAAAATAAAAATAAAAAAAACAACAATTACCAAACAGATCAATTGATTAACCGATTGACTTGGATTCAATTTCAGTTATTAGCGTTTTAAAAACTGATACTACCGATTCAGTTTGGAATTTATCAAACCGTGAACATACCTACTTGCAGTAGGGTAGGGCTGGGCTGGGCTAAAACCGTGAAATCACGACCTTCAATGCATTGTTGTGACCCCACTTTACTCGCTCCATCCCATTCTATGTGGGCCACATTAATACATCAAGGGCACGGGATGGGCTGTGGGGAGACCATCTGAACTCTACACCAAAGGCCGTGATTCAAGATTGTGTTTTAGCCCGGGTTTACTTTGTTTTAGAAATTCAGAGCTGCTAACTTGGGCCAGGATAGCCTGAATTCAAACCGAAAGAGTCAGGTAGGGTTGAAGTTCTGACTAATGTTACTTTTAAAAAGTATGAATCCGATTTAACTTAAATCAACTTACACCCCACTTAACTTTATATTTATGTGTATGTATATATGTCAACCACATACAGTCAAAATTTTGCAAATTTTTTCTAAAGGCTCAGTTTGGAAATAGTACAAATACAAATTTGTAGGGTATAAAATCTTGCATTTTATACTTTTTTGTATGTATTTGTATTGTATATATTTGTATTTGTGCTATTTTCAAACTGAGCTAAAGCAAGATAATTATACTTTTATATATAATAATGCTAAGTATTTGTTGGGAAGGTCTGAAGTGCAGTGGCTTTAGGCTTCCCAAGGTGGACTTTACATGAACAGCTTATAAGCTATACTAGCAGGGACCCGTGTGATGCATTGGAAAATCTGAAAGACTTAACAATTTTATTTACTATTAATTAATAATCAAAATTTGTTGTTAATTAACTAAAAGAATTCAAAATTATTGCTAATATCTAAAATTTTAATAATTGTATTTTTATTTAATGTTGATTTACAGAAAATAATTATTGTTAATTTAATATGAACAAATATTTTTAATAAATTAGTTTTACTAATATTTTATAGTCATTTTAATACTTGTTATTGTTTTTATTATTTTTAAATGAAATTTTGATTAACTTTGAATAAATAAAAATAATTACAAAAGCTAACATTTTTATTAATTTCACTGATAAGTACAATTATATAGGAATGACAACAGGGTGGGTTCAGGGCGGGGCACCCCATCCTTGTCCCTGCCCCAAAGTCAAGACAGTCTACCCCATCCCCGCCCTATCCCTAGTGTCAAGCAAGTTCAAGGCAAGGCAACCACTCCTCAATGTCGGACAAGTTTAGGAGCAAGGCACCCCACTCCTCATCAAGGATGGGGAATCTTCGAATTTCCCCACCCCATGCCTATTATTGGGTGGATTTAAGTAGATGTGTAAATTGGGTCGTGCTACACCGATACTATTACATATATAAAAAAAGTACTTATATTATATAATAAATATAATACATATATATATGCTTCTTAAATTAATAATAAATATCAATTTACTATTAGAAAATATAAACTAGTCTATTAAATTATTAAATTATTACTAAATTAACATAATATTAGTTTATAAAAGTATACTAAAAATAAGACATTTTGTGTATAGATCGGGCTTCGGGCTCAAGCTCGGGCTTGCACATTTTCAATTGGTAAAGAGGTTCGTGTTAATTATAAAACTATTATTTTTTACAAATTAAAGTTTTTATTTAATTCTAGTCTAGTATAAAAAAAATATATAACATTTCTATATATACTAATATAAAATTTGTTATTTAAATATTATATAATAATATTTACCACATATGCATATAACTTCCAAGTTTGGCTTATTAGGGGTTGTTTAGCTTGAGCCTTATCCGCTAAAGCCATCATTGGACTCCAAAAGTTTGATACCCAATTAGACTTTGAATCCGATTATCTTTGAAAATGTGTGGACATGGTGCATATATCAGCTAGACCTAACTCGAAAGAAAATAGTTGCTTGAGCCTGCAGATTTATAGATCTAATCGAGCTAGGTTAAGTTATAAACGACTTGTTTATTTTTTATTATTAATTATTAAAATATTGTTAGCTATTAAAATATTGTAATTATTAAATTATTCTATTTATTTAAAATATAGTAATTTCTAGAAAATATCATATTTTCAAAAAATATTCCTGATTTCTTAGCTAAAACTAATTAAATGAAATGTTCAACTATTTATAGCTTAAATTATTATTATTTTTAATTACAATTTAAAAATAATTATTGTTAATTGTATTACTATTAATAATTAAAATATATTATTTTTTTCATTATTATTCAGTATTTGTTAGCAATAAAATACAATTAATTTAATTTTTTTCATTATTTTTAGTATTGTAATTAAGCTTTAGGTATTTTTAATTAATTTTTTGAATTTTTGTATTTTTAATTAATTTTTGGTGTTATTTCATTATTATTCAGTAATTTTCGCATATAAGTATTTTTCAATAGTTTTCAGTATTTTCATCATTTATTTTTGCATATTAGCCACTACAAAATTAATTTGCATTTGCTTTCAATAATTTTTGGCTTGGGTATTTTTAATAATTTTTTGTATTTTTTGAATAATAAAATACTATTAATTGTTCTTTTTAATTATTTTCAGTAAGTAACCTTATTAATATAAATATTGTTAATTTTCAATATATTTTAATTATTTTTAGTATTTTAATTATGTTTAGGTTTTTTAGAATTTTTTGGATTTGTAATTAATTGTTGGTATTTTAAAACTATCAATTAATATGTTTATTAGCATTTATTAAGGTCTCAACTCATAAGTTATCTAATAATATTATTAAAACTATCAAATAATATTTTTATATTTAAATTTCTTATTTTTATTAGCGTTTATTAAGTGGAATTGAAAGACATTTTTAATATTTACTAAGTTTTGTTAATATATATTTTTAGTGAAAGTTTAGTAGATTTTTAAATTAATAATTTTTTGATTGTTTAACCTCAACTTATTTATATTATTTGATTTCTATAATGGTTTTCAAAACTAGACCGGACCGAAAAAACTGGGAATCGGTCAGGTGACCGGTTCCGTTTTACCCTAGAACTGCTGACCCAGGCAGTCAAACCATTTGAAATGTCCAACGGTTTTGGCCATTTTTTATTTTGTTTCAATTTTTTGTCAAAACGGGCCATCCATTCGGTTCGAACGATTGGACCGCTTGACCCAGGAACCGGACCTCTGACTAGTTCGTTGTCCGATCAATTTTAGAAACCTCTATTTATATTATTACTATTCTCTCTCTCTCTCTCTCTCTCTCTCTCTCTCTCTCTCTCTCTTAAATGTAATAATAACATGCATTAAAATAAGAGGCCTTGGAAAACCTAAGGCTCCGTTTGGTTTGTGGGAAGATTTGTATGGGATAGGAAAAGATGGGATGGGATGGGATGGAAAAGTGTAAAAATTTAACTTTCCATTGTTTTGGTCTTATATGGGAAAATAGTAGGAAAATTACCATCACAAAACAGAGTTCTCAGAGGTTCAATCCACAGAGTTCTCAGAGGTTCAATCCGTAGAGATCAATCCGCCAATTGATTTCCCTTCATCGCCAGTGAATGCCTTGGTGAGGATCAGGCAAAACTGGAATCCCTCGTGCGAAACTGGAATCCCATGTCTGCGAACCTAGATCTAAGTTCTACCATGGCAAAAAACCTCTAATATGTGTTTGCGTCGATCTAGGTTCTACCATGGCAGAAACATCTTCAATCTGTGTCTGTGGACTCAGATTTAGGTTCTATGATCTCTATTTGCGAGTGCCAAAAGGTAGAAGGGAAGGAGATTACTAGCAACGGTGGTGGCGGCAAAAGGTAGAAGGGCAAAGGAGATTACCAGCAGCAATGGTGGCGGTGATTACCAGCAGCGGTGGTGGTAGTGATTACTGATAGCGGTGGTGGCGGTGATTACCAGTAGTGGTGGTGGCGGCAAAAGGTAGAAGGGCAAACCCAACAACGGTGGTGGCAGTGGTTACCAGCAGTGGTGGTGGCGGTGGTTACCAACGGCAATGGTTACCATGGGCGGTGGTTACCAGAAATGAAGGAAAAAGTGAAGGTGGGGCAGAGGATGAGAATGAAGAAACTCAAGTTTTTCCACCGGGGTCGCACCAAAACAGTGCGGCCCCGATTACACAATTTTGGGATCTCGCATCCCACATTTTTCTCATCCCATCCCCCTATTTCCCTCGAAATAAATGAGAGAAAAAGGAATATTTTTATCCCCATCCCGCAAACCAAATGGAGCCTAAAGCTCTCTCTCTCTCTCTTAAATGTCTCTTTTAAATGTAATATAACATGCAAGAGGCCTTGGAAAACCCAAAGCTCTCTAATGGTGTGAAGCTTTATTAATCTAATCAAGATAAGCAATGGTTACTATTTTATATTTTTAAAACAAAAGAAAATAAGAAAAACATGCAAGAAAAGGAGAAAATAGATAAATAGGTTCTCTCAAAGCAGAGACATACTGACATGGACAGAGAAATTTTAATATATATATATATATATATATATATATATATAATCAAAATTAATTGTCTATCAATCATTTAAAAGGTGGTATACTTCGAATTGGGATCTGCTCCTCATAGAGCACTCTTCACACATGGACCTTGCAGCTACATCCCATTGTGTATTGGAAACATCTCCCATGCATAATGACATGTGATTAAGTACAAGATATATTTCCGATGTACTGTAAAGTCTGTGTGAGAAGTAGATCCTGACTCATATACTTCAACTTCTTTAAATAGTTTATCTACTTTCAAAGTATAACTAAAACAGTTTAGTTGAATCTTCATATCAGACCTCCCACATGAGCCCTAAAACTAAATTGACCTTGACCCTTAGTACCTCCCACATGGGCCCTAAAACTGAATTGACCTTGACCCTTAGTCTATGAAACAAGAACATTTGGCAAAAGGATTTAGGCCATGTTTGATGATTAAGTATCACAAGTACTTCTTTTAACAACCACTTAAGGCTGTTTGGTAACCCACTTTTCAAATCACTTATTATGTTTTTAAGCATTTATTGGGGTGGGGATGTTTGGTAAGCTACTTTCCCCATAAGTACTTATATTGACAAATGACAATTTTAGCCCTCACTTCACTCATACATATATACAATGCCTTTCACATGTTATACTATACATTTTAACTGAGAGCCCAGGTGGACCCACACGTGAATCGCCATGTGGACCCAATTAATAATAATAATAATAATCATAATAATAGAAAGTGCTTTTAATGCGTAGTTTTCACAAATTACTTCTAGAAAGCACTTTCAAGGCGCAGTTTTCACAAAATACTTCCAAAAAGTACTTTTAAGGTGCAATTTTCACAAAATACTTCTAGAAAGTGCTTTCAAGGTGCAATTTTCACAAAATACTTTCAAAAAGTACTTTCAAGGCGCAATTTTCACAAAATACTTCCAAAAAAACTTTTAAGGCGCAATTTTCATAAAATACTTTCAGAAAGTACTTTTAAGGCGCAATTTTCACAAAATACTTCTAGAAAGTGCTTTCAAGGTGCAGTTTTCACAAAATACTTCAAGAAAGCACTTTCAAGGTTTTCACAAAATACTTCCAGAAAGCACTTTTAAGGTGCAGTTTTCACAAAATCACAATCTTGTTATGGCTAATAGAACTCTTGAGTCCACAAGAGAAATTGAGAAGATCTCAAATAGAATAAATCCAAAACTTCATTCACTGTTTTAAAACCCCTCACAATGCTTTCATAACAAGTATTTATAAAAAACAAAACCCTAACTTCGGATCCAAGAGAACTCCTTAAAATAAAAGTTCCCAAAACCCAAATCCTATCATAAACGGATACCTTGCTAGTAAAGATGTTGTAATTTGCTCAAATTATGTCAGATTCACAAGATTGGTCTCATTGTATAACTAACTAAGAAACCTTTTTAACATTATGTCAGATTCACATTGATAAAAAAAAAGGTCAAATTCACAACCACGGTTTGAGGCAGTTTCAAGTTTGTTTTTTTTCCCTGAAAAGAATTAAATTTATTTTATAATTGTGTTTAGGGTTTAGGTGGATAATACATTTTTTTCCTTTCTGGTTTCCCTATTCCTTTTCTTCATTTTTTCATCAACAATTTTGCACAATAGAACAAACTTTACAGTTTTCATGGATGCATATAAAAACAATTATTTTCTGTCAAATGCTTTCATCTCAAATCCCAAATAAAACATCAAAAACTTTTCTGAATGCTTTAAACATTGGTGAAAAAACAAAGTTTGATCTCTATGAGGTTTCAAGTTAAAAAAAAAAAAAAACTGGAAGAAAAAACAGAGATCTTTTCCAAGTGAAATCCCCTAGTATATGAAAGAGTGTCTGTGAAGTTTTAAGTTAAAAACAAAAAAAAAAAAAACAAGAAGAAAAAACAGACAGTCAAGTGTAGATCTGCAAACTAACCTCTTGTAGCCAGTGGTTGGACGATGAATCTGTCGCTGTTTGAATAGGGGAGTTAAAGTGTAGATTTGCAAAGAACAGGGAATTCAAGTTAGAAAAAACCAAAAAAATGATTAAATGAGAAAAAATTCTTTAGAAAATAGAAGAAAGTGGCCAAACGATAGGTCCACTGGCCACTTTTCCTTACCGCCGATCATCACTAGTGGACTTGCAACTGGTGCACCACTACCTAGGTTTGGTGTTCGAATGAATGGAGAAGGAGGAGGTATAACCCTCGCGGGGGTATTTTAGTCATTACAAAAAATTAATAGGGTCAGGTTTGTCCCATTTTTTTGGAGAAGTACTTCATCAAAAAGTACTTAAAAAAACCAACTTGAAGTCACTTTTTTAAAGTACATCTTCCCCACTTTTTAACCAAACACACAAAACCACTTAATGTGTGGTTCTAACTCTTAAAAGTACTTTTAAGTGTTCTCAAACACTACCTTAGATTGGGTTTGGATAAGGATTTTGTGGACTCCAAGGTAAGGTCAACCCAACTAGAATACTCCGAATTGGGTGAGGGTAAGGATTAGGGTTGGGGATAATAGTTAGGGTAAGGATTAGGGTTGGGGATAATAGCTGAGGTCGAATTAGGGTTGACCTCAACCTGTCCATACACCTTATACTCAACTACAAATGTTTCAATGTGATAATGTCAATAAGCCAGGTTTGACATGAGTTAACTTAACCTAAACCCGGACTTGAAAGCCAACTAAGGTTGACCCGGCCCTAACCCGATACCACTTCATCCAACCAAGTGACATCCTACCCCTCACTAAATTATTGTTTCACACTTATTTTGATATAAAATAATTTTAAAACATAATTGAAACTATATATTATACATTTTTTCTAATTTCTTTATGTTTCGTTTCTTTTATTTGATGAACTAATGATCTGAGAAAAAAAAAAACTTCATGCTTAAATATGAAGTTCCAAACCACCCATTTGAAGTTATAAATTTTCATGATCATCGTTATGAATATTGCTTCACTCCACATGGATGTATAACATCAATGGATAAAATCAAGGTTTAAATTATCAACATGGTCCTATATCAGACATATTTGTATTGTATCAACAAATTATCAATAATCAAAATATTAAGGTTATGTTTGGTTTGAAGGAAAATGTAGGGAAAGGTAGGAAAATTTTTACAAACCTTGTATTGGTTTTCCTGTCTTTCCCTTCCTTTCCCTACCTTTTCCTTCAAACCAAATATAACCTAAGGGTTTGGAAATTTGGGTATTTTCATGGATAGACAAGCCTAAGATCAACCACCTAACCAATTTTGAAGGAAAAATTAAAAAAAAAAAAAGATATTTTGTACTATTGAACCTCCCAATGGGGTGTATCACTACTTTAAAACCTTAAATAAAATACATATATCACAACATTCATGTAGGCCGCTGAATGCAGTGGAAAATCCATTGTGTAAAAGTACATCGATTTTATCAATGTATCATTCATATCGATTATCATCGCTGTAAAAGTTAGCCAAAAAACATGATTACATCAATTTTTTATGTAATTTTTATATGAAAAACAAACACTGCAAAAGTGGATCGAATATAGAATTTTACACCGATCTACTTTTACACCGAAAACAAACGGATGTAAATCGTCAATTTATATTTACACCTCAATCAAATGTAGCCGTAAAAACAGATTTTCCAACATAAAAACATCATATTACGTACATAAATGCAAACCCGAGCTTCCGCATAAAGAAAAGGCCTTTTTCTGGATCTATCTCTTGAGCCTTTGACAAGCATGACAATGAAGACCACAGGCAGATGATAAGAATATGCATGGTCCATAGCATACGAGAGAACATGCTTCAGCATCTTCTATCTCTACGTATTCCTTTCAGCTTTAACTTGCAGATTTCTTTCGGGCCGGGCTGGCTTCTCGACAGATTTACAACTGAAAATGCAGGATCTTTTGATGCTCGCCAGACATGTCATTTCAAGTGTGGACACACTGGATTATCGCAAATATCCTTTCTACCATCTGCGGTAGTAAATTAGTAGTTGGTAGAGAATTGCTTTCTCTGTGAGAACTTTTAACAAACATGTGATTAGAAAAGATAAAGCTAATTTGCTAATCTCTGTTGATGGACAAGATTCTAATAAGGTGGTCCAACTTGAGGGAATGAGTTGCTGTGATTAACACTTTAACCATGATCCATGATGAAGAGACATTTTTCCATGAATGAATGGCAATGGCATATACTTAAGAATGAAGGGCATATCCAATTTTCTGAAACTCATAAATATCAGTACTACTCCATCTATGCAGTCCACAGCAAGACAAGCAACAGCAGGTGCAGCTGCATTACAGGGCCTTCCTCCTTTGGCAGTTGTCGACTCGAGCAAAATGTGGGCTAACTAACCACATTGTCTTGTAGTTTGTCAACTGCCAAAGGAGATTTGCCCCGCAATTCTTCTGCACCATTAGTAGGAAAAGAGAAATTCAGATGATCATAATGTGTAAGGTTATTTCTTTTCATGAAATTAATTAACAGATTCATGAATCAAGTAGTTTTCTGTTTAATTTTTTCCTTTTTTTCTTTTTCTCCCCCCCACTAATTTGTGAACAGATATATAGAAAAAGTAGTTGCGTATTATGCAGTTTGATGGCATAGATAGTCACTACATTTTGTTGGTACCCCTCCCTAATTAAGAAAGGTTCTATAAATCATGGCTTCACATCAGACCACCATGTGATCCGTTTTTGTTATATTAATTTTGGTAATTCTGTATATTAATTTAATTTTTGGTAAATAAATTTTGGTAATGTTGATAATTTTTGGTAGTTTAATTATTGTAATTTTGGTTATTTGGAAAATTAATTAAGGTAATTTAGGCAAATTAGTTTTGACAATTTGGTTACATTTTGGTATATTCCCAAAATTAATTTTTATTTAATTTTGGTGATTAATTTTGTTATATTGGAATTAAATTTATTTAATATTGGTAATTTCATATATTAATTTTCCTAAAATTTTTAGTTTTTGATAAACAAATTTTCATAATGTTGATACTTCTTGGTAATTTAATTATTTTAATTTTGGTTTTAGGTAAATCAATTTTTATAATTTTGGTAATTTAGGTGAATCTAATAATTTTGATAATCAGCTAGACAAAAGCTTGGTTCTCATACTCTTGATAAGCAAAATTTGGGTATAGAGAGTTTCATTTGATTAAAACCTTTGTTTTTTTGGGCAAAACACTTAAACCTCCCTTGAGTTTAAATACCAAAACCTCCCCTCTTTTTTTTCAAATTGGACTAAGACCTCCCGTGTTAGATTTATGAGTAACGAAATCATCAAAAGGTCTTTATAGCCCTTTTAACTCTCCAAATTTTCAAAATGGAGGACTTGCAACAAGTAGACTCAGGGGTCGTTTGATTGCACTTTTCAGAGGTCTGAATTTAAAAATGCTACTTTTCAGACCTACCCCTTGTTTGGTTTTACCTCTTAAAATTGGTATGAATCTTATTTTTAGATCTGAAAATAATAGACCTTGGGCTGTCTCTTAACGCACTCAAACACGTTCCAGACCCAGTGCATAGTCCAAAATATCCTTACAATATTTTGGAAATGACGTGAATTACCCCTGATAACCCCAAACCCAGAAAACCTAAACATTTGACATCTCTCTCTCTCTCTCTGCCCTATCTTCCTGTCACTGCCGTTGCAATTTGCAATGACGACTCTCTCTCTCTCTCTCCACCCTATCTTCTTGCCACCACCGTTGTAATTTGCAACGACGGCTCTCTCTCTCTCTCTGCCCTATCTTCCTGCCACCACCGTTGCAATTTGCAACGATGGCTCTCTCTCTCTCTCCACCCTATCTTCCTGCCACCACCATTGTAATTTGCAACGACGGCTCTCTCTCTCTCTCTCTCTCTCTCTCTCTTGCTCTCTCTCTTCGCCCTATCTTCCCGCCACCACCATTGCAACTTGTAGCGGTGGCTCTCTCACCCCGTCCTCTCTCTCTCTCTCTCCCCCGTCCTCTCTCTCTCTCTCTCTCTCCTGTCTTCCCACCGCCGCAGCAACACGCAATAGCGGTGGTTCGGTGAATAACAATAATATTTTATTAATTATTAATAATCTTAATATTTTTTATTAAACATTAATTATTTTTTATTAAATTTACTTGTGTTATATATTAATTATTAATTATTTTTATTAACTAGTAATGTTTAATTATTTCATTAATTTTTAATAATTATTTTAATTTTTATTTGTGTAAATTATTAATTATTTTAATACTTTTATAGTCATTAATTATTTATTAATTTTAATTGCTTCATTTATTAATTAGTAATTATTAATTTTTTATTTTTTATTTATATTATTTCAATATTATTTTGAGGTTGAAAATTATTTTTTATGAGATCATGCAAATCAACACTTCCAAATAGTATGCTTTAGGGGTAAAATAATAAATCAGTAGATTTCGTATGGTAAAGGGTTGATCCAACACAAACAAACTTATGGATTCAGACCCTCTAAAAAGTAGAAAAGCATCTATGCCTCTTTTCAGATTTCAGACACTTTTAATATCTTTTTAACTTTTCAGATCTGAATTTTCAGATTTATCAAACGCCACCTTAGTTTTAGTGAGCCAAAGGAACCAAAGTAGTATCTTTGCAGTATTCTAATGTAGAGATGACCACTATCGCAGATCAAGTGAAGTTCAGATCTAATACTACGCAAATTCAACCGCATCACAGCTAAGGGTGTGCAAAATGAAAACCGAAAAACCGAATTGATCGAAACCGAACTGAAAAATCGGTTAACCAAACTAGTCAGTTTGGTTTCAATTCAGTGTTTTTAAAAAAAAAAAAAAAACTGAAGGTACCAGTTCGGTTTTGGTTAACCAATATAGAAAATCGACAGTTAATCAAATCGACCGATATACATATATTTTTATATTTTATACATTTTATATATATTTATGCATATTATATATTTTTTATTAAATATACATTATATATAAATACATATTTATAATATATGATATATTATTTATTACTTAAAATATAATATTTTATATATATTGTAAAAATTAAAAAGCTAAAAAACCAGCAGTTAACCGAACCGGTCAACCAATTAACCGACTAGCTTCGGTTTGATTTCATTACCAGTTTTTCAAAAACCGGCGGTTCAGTTCAAAAAAACCGTGAGCACCCCTAATGGCAGCTCTGAAATGGGCAATATAAGAGTTGTATCCCACCGTCCGCTTTTGGATTTGTCTAGCCAATAGAACAACAGATAACGTCAACAATACCTCACGTACTGAGGTAGTCAATCACCATTTTGAATTTTCTTCATCTACCCTTGATTTTTGAAGAAGTTGGAAATTGAAATATGGATTTCTATATTTAATTAACCTGTGTTAGTTGAATTTGACACAAACTAGAAAAAAATAACAGCATTTCCTTCAAGCTCCGATAGGAGAAATGCCGATTTCAATAAGACTGTCTTCTTCAACGTGAAAATTTGGACTGCACTTGACATCTACAGGCATCTCAATTAATCCCTCTTTATCATTTTTGTCCCATGTAAAATAGATTTTTGGGAGAATCTCACAAATCGATCTCTGGGAATTCTCCCTCCGACTTGTTGCCTATGTCAGATTCTAATCATGGCCAGAGGTCCGTCAAAGGGAAAATTTGGGTTTAAAAAAAAAAAAAATCAGCATCATGTGATAGTCACATGTGAATGTTTCTTTGACGGACTATTAAGAGAGTGGAGGTTTAAGTCTTTTACCCTTTGTTTTGAAAATTGATAAGAAACCTACCACATCATCCATTTTTCATCTAAAAATATTAAAATTATCAAATTATTTATATAAATTACATCAATGAACTAAAGATATGATATAATACACCCATTTGAAAGGCCATATGCATGGTTCCTTTTACTTCAATTTTTCTTGACAATGCCCATACATTGCATAGGGCCCGACTAGTTTATAATTTTATATATAATAATAAATTTTTATGGTATTCAAATTTTAATTGGATTGAATGGAGTGAATTCCACATCCAATCTAACTATTAATTGAATGCAAGTTCTAACATCCAAATCTGAATAATAAAACTTTCAAAATCCACTTATAACCTAGTAATAACACCATTACCCAATGCTGATGCAAGCCATCTATGTCCTTGTAAGGGTACATTGAACATCAATCTAAATGTTGTCATTTCTTATAGAAAGTGGCATAATAAAGGCCATTAGCCAAATATTGGTCCCAACTATCTTGGGTCTTAATCTAAAATGGGTCCACTGATTATTGATCTATTTGGATCACTGGAAAACCAAACCTTATTTTTTTTTTTTTTTGGTAGAAGAAAGCCTAAACTCATAAAAAATTGTTCAAACTAGAGGGGAAAAAGTAATTTGATCATGTATGCTAAAAATCAACAATAATCAATTATATATAGTGGGACCAATCCACTGGCGCCAAAATCAAAATTTAAAAGAAGATCTATAATACTGTTTTGAAAATCAATAGGGTACTTTTGACTGTACTTTCTAACTGTAAGACTTAAATAATTGCAAACAGATTCTACAGACTATCAATGTCTTAACAAAAATTGTCAAAATAATCCACGTATGACGTATCTACATATATTGAACCAACTCTGAAAGAGAAAAGGTATATATGACCTTTCATACTTGATGGCTGTGTTTTTTGCTGTAAAACCAATAATAATGTGCCATGGGCCATGTTCCAAGTTCCAACCCTCTATCAATATGATCTCACACTTTCCATCTTATACATGGTGGATCCCACTTTTATGATGGGTTTCAATCTCATGGTGAGATTGAGATTTGTGGAGTTAGATGAAATTGGTAGAGGGTTGGAACATGTTTTGTTGGTGTAGTATTTCGTTGGTAGTGTTCTTGTGGGTGAAAGAATAGCAGATTGTACCATTGAATCTCACTTTGCATTTAATGGCTAGCGTGGAGAGTTGGCCAACAGCCTAGAAAACAGTCATCAAACTTTAGCTAATCCTTTTTTGCCAATGATACACATAATTGCAAGCTAGTAAATAGAATCAACCGATTCCCGGTGCTATTGAAATTTTTTTACTTTTTCATTTTATGGGATTGTTGATCCATTTCAACTCTGCAATTGCTTATGAATAAAAAAAAAATACTACAGATATAGCGTGTGTTTTTGTTTCATGGACGTTTCATAATAAGAATTTATCAAAACATTACCATGTTATTGCCAAATCAACATTTTTCTCATTATATTCATCCATATGCACTAATATTCACAAAAGTGTGTTTAGATTTGTATGTGCACTAACTGTTGGGGAAATTTTCAATTTAACACTTTTCTCAACGATTGAGTGTTTATTCACTGTTTTTGCTGATGTGGTGGTTATTTGCTAATAAATAATCGTCTATCAAATACTTTTCTCAGTTTTGAAGATAAATCAAATACAAGCATTTATTTAATAAATGAAAGCTATACCAAACGCATACATAATTACATGACAGTATGGTTGTCCTCGCTACTTTTGTGGTTATTTAGCAGAATAAACAACAATACTATAGCTGTAGTTACATAACAATCCAGTTGAAAAGTAGGATTATATGGCAGAAGTTCAAAAGAAGCTGGTGTGGTGTCTGTGCCTCCAGGGAATGAAGAGGCAATCTTCTAGCATATCATAGCTTAATTAATTCTTAAATGGAGTTCAAATGAATAGATCAAATGTTCACCAGATATCTGCAAGCAATTTTGCTACAAAACCAAAGTTGAGTTGCAACGTCCTATCTTGAAATCATCATCATCATCAAAATTTATGACCATAAAAGCTTGGAAAAGGTTTTAATATTAGTTATCAATTTGTCGCAACCCACAACCCTCTTGATCTGAACTTAGGACCGGCAGTGTAAGGCAAAGTCACCAGTTGAATTTGCAACAAACTTTGAAATGTAAATCCAAATTACTCCCAACATAGTTGAGGTGTGGCCATTTCATTGCATTAATTGAAGAAACTAACGCCAATCCTCACCAAATATAACCTGCCAATCAATAGAAAGAGACGAAAGACAATCAGTTTGTCAAATAAAATTTTTACTTATGAGCATCATAATCAGTCAGAGAGTACTACCATATTCTGGCGCTTGGAATCAAACAAATTGTGTGAGAGGAACTGTGTGGGTGAATGGCAGGGCAATTCTCCTTTGGCGGAAATTAAGCAGCCCAAATTGCAAGGCAGCAGTAGCTAGGTTTTCTGCCAAAGGAAAACTGCACTGTTATTCTTCTCTACCCTCACAAGTGGTTTGCCTTCAACCCATGGTTGTCCGTTGAAATCAAGCCTGTTTCTTATATACTGAAAAACCCAAAGAATTATGTTTGGATATGCCATGAAAAGAAGAAAGAAGTAGCATATGCTAGGTATAATCCATATATATTGGAAGCTCCCCCTTTCACTTTTGGTTTTTCCATGGTCCACATCTTCTTCCCCTAAAATCTCAAAATCATTCAATCACTTCAAATAGATTGTCTCCACAATTCAATGCAATAAGTGGAAGACAGGATATATTCAAAGAGTTATTTTACATCATGGACTTCACTTTTACTTCTAGTTATACAAGTGGTCGTGTCAACCAAACATATCCAAAGTGGCAAAAGGATCTGAAAAGAATTGAAGTGACATGTCCATATTGTTTGAAATAAACTAGTTCCAATGCCCATAGCTCCAGCTTCCAAATAGATCATGTAGTTCCCATCGATCCACACCCTTATGATCTCTTCCTAGATATTGTTAAATTCTTTATATGATTCATGTAGTCATTTACCCAGGTAGTGTATTTACCCGTGCAATTTTAATCAAAAGTGGTTTTTAAGTAAATTAAACAATTAGTCATTTTTATTTATAATATTTCATTATAAAAAGAGACAATTTTGCCTGACAACTTTTTTCCACATAGAAAAATTTGAAAAAAGTAATTTACTATAATACCCACAATTACGAAAAACTAAACACGAGACTGTTGATCAACATGAAGAAAGTTTTCGTTGACCAACTTCCCTTTCCATTTATCAAAAAATGAATGAAGTTAAGCATTAAAACAAAGACATATGATGAAAGAAATTTTCCTTGAAGCTTTTTGTAGAAAAATAAAAATTAAGAGAGAAACAGAAAGTTAATGGAAAGTAACCAATAAGGAGTTCTGCAAAATTTGTACATGATTTGCTCTAAGTTGAACTGGCAAAAGATCGATATCCTGAGGAAAATTCGTGTATGTGAAACTTTGTTCTAGCTAAGTTGTACATTTATGCGGTCATGGTCATGGTCATGGTACCAACATCTGACCATCAAACTTGTTTCACATCCCAGAACCCATCAACCTTTTCAATTACCTGCAGGCTTGAGAAAGAGTTTCAACTGAAATTTATTAGCTATTCTTCTAACTAATTTCTGGTTCCATCTCTTGGAAAGAGTTTCAACTGAAACTGTTAAATTGTTAAGTGGGGTCCGTGAATAGGTTTTTTTTCTAGAATAAAAGAAATCAATATTATCAGTCAAAGAGAAAAAGGAGGCAAGAGGATTGATTGATAGAGTAGAGAATATGCTCCAGGATCTTCCATATTTGAATGATTTTTATCCTCCTTTTTCTTGTGGGTATCTTAGTCTGCCTACGAGGAGGTAAAAGTAGGGCACTATATATGGTTGGTGCTCGATCCCCCTTGATCCTTTCATACGACTATAACAGAGAAATTGGCTTTTTTGGGGGAAGGACCATATATCCACTGGACCACGGTATATTATTGGTTTAATTCTATAGGCGGTGTTTGGTTGCAACGCAAATAAATTTGTACTGAAAATGATTTGAGTGTAAATTCTGACTTATTTTGGTTTTAAATTTTAACTTATTTTGTTTGATTGTAGTACAAATGAAGTAAATTAAGACATGAAACAGAATAAAGTAAAATCCAAAACAAAATTAAACAAGAATTTACATTTTCTATATTTGCACTCCCATGCATTTGTGCTAGTGCATTGCAACCAAACGCAGCCATAAGAACTCCCTTGAAGAAGAGAACTCCCCACTGAAGTGTCAGTTAGGGCATACACGTACCCTTTGCAAGGGCTGTTCTGGTCATTTGATTAAGTAATTAAGCAACTAATTAAGGGGTGTTCTACAATATGAATGCATTTGTTTCCATTTGTTTTTAAAATGACCAAATTAGCAAAAAAAAACAAAAAAAAGAAACATGTTTTGAACTAAATTTTTGTTTAGAGAAAAGAAAACACTTCAGTTTTGTTTCAAAAATCAATTGATGTTTCTGAAATCATAACACAAGATCGAAACATGCATGTTCTTGAAACTAGAAATTCAAGAACACATTTTTTGTCTTAATTTTGAAAACAAAAAGAAAAAAAAAAAAAAAAAACATATAGAACCAAGAACATGTTTTGTTAGATAATAAAAACCTCTTCACGACCTCACCAAACAACTTAAGCTTTTAGGTTGAATAATTCTTTGAAATGATATTAAAACATGTTTGACCAAGTGGTCTAGTCTCTTCAGAGGTAACATTTTCAGAGTTCAATCATATTTTGTTACAAAACTGTCTACATGCAGCAAATATCAACTCAAGATTGTCTTGTATTTTGTTTTATGTCGCAAATTTTTGTAGAGTATGGGGTAATTTCTTTGGCTTGCAATTAGATCCACTAGCATATTCATCAATGGCTTGCCCTAACAGGTAGAGACTGATAAGTGGAATTTGTGCATAAAAAAATAATCATTATCTAAGTCTTGTCCCAACCATATGATAAGGGGTGGGTTACATGAATCCTGTTTCACCATTCGGTTTGTTCAGTGTCCTATCTATTGTTAAAATTGTGAATGCTTAAACCATTTCTTATAATTTGCAGTTAGGTCCTTTTAGGTCTGTTCCTAGCTTTTTTTTAGGTTGCATTTGGTATTCCTCATTTTAAGGACTTATTTATGTTTATATAGTTAAAAACTCAATATTCATAAGGGAAAAAGAAGATAAGTCCTTAAAATAAGGAATGCATGTCAAATGCAGCCCTAATCCCTTTAACTTGTGATAAATCACTTTTATTAATAGGTGCTACAGACCGGTTCGGATCAGCTAGGCACAGCTTTGTAAACACGGTAAATGAATACGTAGAAATTTTTCTGACACCTGTCCCTTAAAATATCCTCAGCTTAGCTACCCTTGAAAAAGATTAATACCCACTTCTAACAACTGTCAAAATATTTGTCAAGTGCTCATTTAACGTACTTACTTTGTTGTGCCTATTAGATCCTGTCCCGCTACAGATGGCCTTTTATGCACAATCCACATATATACACACATCAAACATACACATGCACATGCGCGTATAAATGGTTATTACCATTTTCTCCTCATTTTGATTAATTAAATAAAAGGGGTTTTTATAGATTCCTTCCCCTCAGAAATTTTTATTGATTAATTAAATAAATTATCTAGGGTGTATTTCGGAAAAATTTGGATATTGCTTAGCCAAATATGTAAACTGGTATCATGTCTAGAAACATTGATTTAATATCCTGTCAACCTATTTACACCCCCTGTTTGGATTATTGACTCAGTTTCTTCACAGTGCATTTGAGTAGGGGGTGTTCAGGGTCCTGTTTGGTTTGGTTTGGTTTAGAGAGATCTTAGATTAAATTAGTAACTTATAGTATGAGAAATCCTCAAACTAAACAAACTATTTTAGTATAGAAATCAAACCAGACCAAAACCATTTTATTATGGGTTGTTTCATTTTCTAATATAGTTTGGGCTATTTTATTGGGCTTAACCCAATTAGAAAGTCCAAACAACATGAATATCTTCGTAAATAACAAATAGAATTTAAACAAGATTAATTATATTACTTATATATATTTTGTATATTTGAGAAACTACTTATATATATCCGGAACTTTCAAAATCAACGTGCCCGGTTGACCTTTCAAATGTTAAGTCTAACATATAAAATATGAAAAAGACAAAAATGACCTTAACTGGTCCATGGCAAGTGGTAAAAATGTATGTTTTCACATCTCTCTCCCCCCAATCCTAGCTCTCCATTGCAAATTTTTTGCTGACTCTTCTATTGCCTTTGTATCAATAAGAGCACTCTCTGTGTTAGTTGAAACAGAGGCAGAATAAGAAACCCGTTTAATTGTTTCTTGCAACAGACAATCATCCAAATCCCTGAGCACATCAATGGATTTCAGGTGCCCTTTTCTTTTTTTTTCTCTTGGTTAAAATCTGATTCATTCAAAACCAATAGAGGATAACAAGATCGGCCTTCTAGGAGCCAAAATTAATTAGAAAGCCTATGATTCAAGGCTCGTTTTGCAACTTCATGTATGCGACAAAATATTGGCAGATCTCCTCAAGAAATGTGTGAGAACTATCTGTGGTAACCCAGATCTATAGGAGAATTTATAGCGATCAGTAGGGTGGGCAAATTAGTGGGTTGGATTGTATTGGGTAAGGGTTGAATACCAACTCACTCATATTGATTCACCAACCCATCATAATCTATCATCAGTCCTTGTTAAAGGGTTATATCCCGACCCTAACCCTAATTCACCCCGACCCACTCATATTGACTTACATGACCCATCCATATTGACCCTTAACTACCCTCACTCATACTAACCCACCTATCATCACTTATAAATACAAAAATGGATCAGAATGGCCCGTATATCCGAAATAATAATCTCTCTTAAGACTATCACGTAACAAAAACGAATCAAGTCAACTCATATGCCAAAAAATGCAAAAATTGTAGATAAACGTAAAAAATAATAGAAAAAATGCAGAAATTTCAGAAAAATACAAAAATTACAAAAAATGCAAAAATATACTAAAATATTATAGAAACTTCAGAACTTTTGCAAAAAAAATCAGAAAATATGCAAAAAATATCAGAAAATTACAGGAAGTGCATGAAAAACACTAGAAAAATGCAAAAGTTATATAGAAAAGCACCAAATAATTGTAGAAAATGCAAAAAAAAATACTAGAAAATTTCAGAAAATGTAGAAAAATACCAGAAATTGCAAAAAAAAATTACAGAAAATACCAACAAATTACATAAAATAGCAGAAAATGCAAAAGAAATGCATAACTTTTATAAAAGTGCTGTCACAAAAGTATTACTATAAAAGTACTTCCGTAAAAGTGCTTTCATAAAAGTGCTTTTAAGAAAGAACTTTTATAGAAGTGCTTTTGTTCTTTCATAAAAGTACTTCTTGGTGACTATTTTACCAAACATACATAAGTACTTTTTACCACTTAATGTGTGGTCCCAACACTTATAAGAAGTACTTTTTAGAAGTGAAATCAAATAAGGCTTAAAAGTGTTTTCATAAAAGTACTTTTGTAAAAGTGCTTTTATGCTTTCAAAAAGTGTTTTCGTAAAAGTACTTTTATAAAGTGCCTTTGCAAAAGTACTTTCGTAAAAACACTTTCATAAAGTGCTTTTGTAAAAGTACTTTCGTAAAAGTGATTGTGTAAAAATATTTTTATAAAAGTGCTTTCGTGTAAAAGTACTTTTGTAAGTCTTTTCATAAAATTATTTTATAAAATTGCTTTTCTAAAAGTGCTTTCGTGTAAAATTCCATTTGAATATGAAAGTTAATAAAATCTATTTTATTTCACTTTTAATCACAAACCTATGAGGCTTGAGTTTGAGTCATTTCATCAGTTATTTTATTAAGATTTGGTGAGTATAAATAGATCTGTGGGTACCCCCGACCCAACTCACCTTGACCCTTTTCTACTAACCCTAATGGGTTATTCGACCTATATTGATCCACCAATAGATTGGGTGGGTTCAAAGGTGGATGAATTGAGTGAGTCAAATGGGTTGGTCAAGATTGTCAACCCTATCGATCACCATCACCAAATCACTTCCGATGATAAAACCATCCAAACTCCTCTGAGACCTAATCTGAATGCAAGCACATTTCTCTAGAAGCCTATTGAGTATTGAGGGTACAAGTGGGCTTGCATGTCAACAATCAATTAAAGAGGTGATCACGCTAAATCTGATTGCAGGCACATTTCTCCCCTATAGTTTTATTTTAGCAAAAATCTCCCTTCTATTTTTTAAAAATTCAATAAATACCTCCTTTCCCTCAATGATGATCATGATAAAAATACCTATTTTACCCTTTTACAATTAATGTACATATATTTTTACTAAAATAGCCCTGTCTCAACAACTCCATAATACGCTCGAACACTCTTCATCTTCTTCCTCAAACGTTCAACGATGGTACCGGAAATTTTGTTTAGCAACGGGAACGATACTCTGTTTTCTCGTTCATTACAGGAGGAAGCATGCTGTAATGGCTCGGCTACCATGCTTCCTCCATAGAAGACCTTACTGGGCCTTGGCGCAGTGGAAAGCTTGCTTACCTGTAGAGCAGCGAGGAAGGAAGGTTGGCGTAATATATCCCAAAAGATAAATCGGCGTCATCCAAAGAATCGAATATGGTCTTCTATGGAAACCCTTGGATCAGCTTCACAGTATCGTGACTGATATATCCGTGCGACGTTGCAGAGTGCACGAATAACCGGTTTGGCTGCGTTGAATTGGGAAGCGATGCGAACCACCTATCACACACTGCAAACTACGACACCAACTCCTTGTATACCGGTATTACTTCCGGCCTAAACCCATTCATCACCGTCTCCGACAACCCCTTCTCTACGCTCTCTGCCTGCTGTGCAAATCCATTCATCGTCGTCGCAACGCTACCTTTATTAACCGATGATGACTGCTGTCCCCTTGGAACACCAAAAACCTGTTCGTAAATTGCCTGAAACGAGTAGCATGGTCGGGGTCGACGTACTCCGATTGGTTCCCAAAGTAAACCCATTTCGAGTCAGGATCCTTTGCAGAGATCAAGTTGTATTCTTTCCCGGAGACACCATCAATTTCAGGGTTGACGGACTTCATCCACCCTAGCATGTGATCGAAGGAGCGGTTTTCTTGGATTAAAACCACGACGGTTTTGATGGGACATGAATTAATAGTGGAGGCGGCCTCCGAAGGCATGGTTGTCACTTTAGCATTAAGTTTGGTCTTCTGTTTCTGAATGGTGAGACGAGCAATCTTTAAGGGCAGTTCGTTACACAAAGCAGCAAGCTGAGACATGGTTATGATCGATAGAGTAGAGATAAGGGAGGATGGGGAAGCAGAACGTTTGTCTTGGTGAAGCGGATCGAATATATATAGAAGGGCTAACCAGTTTGGTGATCGGTTATTTGGATCTGAGCCAACAAGGGCTATCAGTAATGAACGAAATTCCCATTACAGGGTTGCCCACCCTGGAGGAAGAATGGTTGCCCACCCATTACAGGAGGGAACGAGAAAACAGAGTATCGTTCCCGTTGCTGAATGAAATTTCCAGTACCATCGTTGGACTTTTGGCATTGTCATCCATTTGCGTGTAACGAAGAAGATGAACAGTATTCGAGCGTATTATGGAATTGAGACAGGACTATTTTAGTAAAAACATATACACATTAATTTATAAAAGAGTAAAATAGGTATTTTGAAAAAACTGATCATCTCTTTAATATTTTTCGTCTTGCTCGTTGTCAGAAGGGAGGTATTTGTTAAATTTTTTAAAAAATAGAGAGGAATAAAACTATAAAAAATGTTTTTATGATTGTCAGAAACTTCATGGAAAGTTTTTGTATTTTACCCGTGATTTTATTTGCCAGAGCTTTTTTACCTTCTTGTTATAGGCCTCAATATCTCTGAACTTTTCAAATAACGGTTTCTGTGTGCACGAAACACTTGGGGGCAAAATTGGTATTATGAAAGACTTTAAACTGAGATGTTAACGGTTCTTAACGGAGCAATGAGAGAGGTATTGTTTATGTTATATCACTTATGTGGACCTGACCAAAAGGCATATATAAGTTGCTTTTAAAAGTTCAACGTATAATGTAATTAATCCAGTGTTAACTATTACCGGCATACTTACATTCACAATTTATCAAGCATATATAATATATTCTAAAATTCAGAAAACAAAACCAAAATCATAAACGAAAATTTGGAGTTATCCCAAGCTGAATTAGACTGTTTCAAAGTCTAGAGTAGACCAAACCTCCAGTTCGGTTTGGTGGTTTTGGACTGTATAATGAACACCCTAAAATTGAATAAGTGCAATTTAGGTGGTTTTGATGGTTAGGAGTAGGGCAAATCGAAGACCAAGTAAGTTTAAACTTTGAACTTGTCAAACTAACTATAACCCAATCAATTAGGTTGTGTTTGATTTGAAGGAAAAGGTAAGAAAACTTTTACAACCTTAAAGTTCCAAGGACCTATTTGATTTGCAGGAATAGGAATCTGGAATCAGAAATGGACCGTTCAACCATTTGGTTGGGTGAAATCTTCCTAATGAAATGTTGAGGGAATGGCCATTCTCTCCCCACTCCTTTGTGAATGAGATCCCGTTCCAGTTATTTCCCATTCTGATTCTAATTCTCGTCTGAACCAAGCATGTTATGGAAATAGACCATTCCAACTCCAAATTCTAAAACAGATATTTTTCTCAGTTCCACTCGGAAAATTTTGACTTCAGGTGTAACCATAAAACAAATATTCTAATTGAAATTATTAAGAAATAAGAATTGAACCTCTGACCTTCTAAAAATATTATTAAATATTTTTGTGTAATTAGAGTGTGATACTGTTTCAATGGCTTGCAACTTTGCTAGATGAGATCAAACCCGTACGGGGATGTGGGCCCTCGGTTTCAATCTTTAGAGTGTAATACTCCATAGGGGTGTGCAACTTGGGAAAGACCTATCATAGCCCTAATCCAGCCCACAATTATGCACAGAATATGCTTGGATTTTCAGTCCTTCAGCTGAGTCAGGGCCTAAAACTTTGGGCTTTGTTATTATTTATTTTATTTTATTTTTATTATTATTATTTTTCTTTTTTGTGTTAGACCCAAACCTAGTCCTTAGGTAGCACAAGCCCAATACAATCTTAACCGAACCTGAGCCTGAACCAGACCCAATTATACAAACATGTATGTCAAATTTAATTTGGGCTAGGCCAGGATTAGACAGATTGTGTTCGACGACAGGCTTATTCTGGTCTAGAACCTTAGGCCCATTAGAGTAGGTCAATTGACCTTAAACCCAGACCAGCCCACCTGACTTGCATCCCCGGCTCCTCCTTCTTTATCCTCTCCGTATAGGAATGTGGGTACTTGGTTTCAATCTTCAACAGCTTAGCCCCATCCTAATACAAGGGTTTTCTTCAGTATTTACCTATTTGGTATATACAACATAATAATCACATGTAAAATATCTTTGAGGAATATGAGTTCTTACGTCACATATAAGAGAGTCACCTCATACAGGAGACTGATTATTGCTGTTTCAGATTTGGAAAACCAAATTTGACATTTCAGATTAAAAAAAAAGAACTTAATCAACCCTAAACGTTTTTAATTATGTGATGTAATAACTCATGTTTCACTTGGCCTTTTATCAAAATTTGAATGAATCTGACCTAAAAACCCAAACCGAAACAGTGCAAAATACTAATTTGGGCTAACCCGAATTACTCCTAGCAATTAGCAAATGATCCACCCCCTTGATCACCTTGGACCACAAGTGAGTCACCTTCTTTATCTTCCTAAAGGTCCCAAATATTCTCACCCACAATCTTGAGGAGAATGCTCTTCAAATATGCACCCATCCCTTTCTCCATGTGTTCCACACCCACAAATTCTATCCATCAAAACTTTGCAAATACACACTATCAAGATTTTTATATTGGTCTCAAATGACACCATATTTATAAGAACACGCTTCAATATATATGAATGGTTCGTACCTACCATATGGCCACAACTCAGCCACGTCATGTCAGACTATGATGAGTTACCACGTGGCAACCCAACAATTGCCCATATTTCAATCACAACAATTTTCAACCCACCCTGTCTTTCCAGTCCTTTTCCTCATCATCTTGCTGTGCATTTTACGCAAATCAATTTCTATTGCTTTCTCTTTGTCCATCGTTTTCTTCCTCTTCATCTCCTCGTGTGATTGAAATTGACAGCCCCTTCCACTCCAACCCCCACTCATTCCGTTGTCAACCCATTATGTCGTTATTCATGAATTAATTAGAACACAGAAGTTGATCCGAATTGGTATTGTGACCGAATCACCTGTCCGACCAGCCGGATCAAGAAGCGGCTGAAATTGAAAACACTGCCAGTCATTGATTGGATGGTTGAACCGATAAACTAACGACCCATGTGAACCGCCAGTGAGAAAGCTTTCCGAGTTGACGTCGGCTTGGATAGTTGGACTTTAAAACGTTGGTCAAAAATCGATTTGGTCGTTGATTGGATTACCAAATCCCAATGGAGCTCATTTTGGTAGGACCCAACCTGTGGATTTGGCAGGAGGTGGTTAGCGACATTTGCTGTCCACACGAACTAATACCACGTGTGCATCGTGCATTAACATTGAGTGAAGAAGTTTCACTGCCGACGACGCCCTTTCTTTAAAATATCGGTTATAAACATAATCCGCCTTACATACAGTTATTATCACGTGTAACATACATGCTGCAGCAGTGCGGCCTGAGTGGTTTCTATTGAAGGAGATCGGCTTCTATCGGGGCAAATTTATGCCCATACCGCTCTAACAGCCATTTGTAATCTTGCATTGAAAATATTTCTCCATGAAATAAAGCATATAAATATAATGATATTTTCAATGCAAGACAGTAAAAATTGCTCGAATGGAAGTCGAACTCTGATTGAAACGAGTTTAAGACTGTCATTTGCCATGGGTCGGGTCTGATTCGAGATTGCCTGTGATTGATTATTAACCCAAAACCATCCTCATTATTTATCGGGTAATCGGGTTTGATACGGTTAAATAAATAATAACTTAGAATTTGATTTTTGATAATATAATCTTAATAAAAAATGACAATAAAATAATAAATTATTTATATATTAATAAGTTAATATTTGATACTGATCCCAGATTTTCCAATAACATTTGTTAATCTCCAAACTACCTGTAAGACAATAGATATACTTATTGCCATGGCATCGCACTAGAGCATTACGATTCCAGAGCACTCAGCTAATTTTATTTTACTTTGTTTTATTAATTAATTTATATTTTTCCTAATCTTATTAATAACCTAATTCTTATATTTTTTATTAATTTTATATTAAATATTATACTAACAACATTTCAATATATTTTTCATTTAATCAAGTGAAACTAGATCAATTAATCAATTTATTTTTTTAATATTTTTAATATAGTTAACTTAACAATGATATTATTTTTTATTTTATAATATTGCTAATAACCTAATTCTTTTAATTTTTTCATTATTTTCTATTTTTTAATTCTATACTAGCAATCTTTCTTAAAATATTTTAATTTTTTTTATTTATTTTTAATAAGATATTATGTTTTTCTTTAGAGCTTGTGAATCCCATTATGACCATGAGAGAGGTGAAAATGGCATGACCAGATCTTTTACTGATGAAGACATCTCCCTCTTTCTCTTCACTTTTTTCTATTAGACTTTTAATATTTTGTTTCAAGTCTTGAGATATTCATTAGTGATATGAACGAAAGATTTTTCTGAAAAAATTGATAATTTATTAGTAAAGAAATAATATTTAAGAGTAATGATTCCTTAATTAAAATCTCTATATTAAGTTAGTTAATTTGAATGATTTGCTTTAATTTGAATAATTAAAATAACTAATTGTTCAGACTTATTAACTTAATTGCTAAAATTATGGTAGCTATTTAAACTATGGTAACTTACTTAAACTTTTGAAATTACCTAAACCCTTCATAAGAATAACTTAAAATTTTTGAAAATTTTAAATTAAGTTATCTACTTTACAACAACAGCAAAATAATTGGGCTATCTCACTCCCGTTTTATATTTTTATTTTATTTTAGCTTTGACTTTCAAAATGATTGGGACATCAGTTTATCTATAGTGCTATATTATTACACTTCCTTTTTCTCATCTCAACTTCTCTCTCTCTCTCTAAACAGCTACACTTATACTACATGTTACAAGAGAGTGAGAAACGCATCTGCAATAGGATCTCCTTAAAGCAAAATCTCCATACCTGCAATAGGTGAGAGAGGGAAGGAAAGTAGGGATAGCCCAAAATAAGGAGACCGGATCTGCTCTTCACACAGTGCACCTCACATCGATCTCACTTGCACATTTCACCGTATATTGGAAACACCTTTCATACTAGTGTTATTATTCATGAGAGATGTTCCCAATGCAGGGTGGCATATATGTGCCTATAAGGTCGGTGTGTGGCATGTTGTATTAGGAGCAGATTCCTATTGCAAAATAAGCCATAAGGGTATTCTATTTTCATCTTATTACTTTTATTTTGGATCATCTATTTTTAGTTGATTTGTTTGTAGGATATTAGCTAATATGTTTTACAAAATAGTTTTGCTCTCAACAACATTAGACTATATAAATATTATTTTTGGCATCAATTTGACTTTTATATTTTCTTTAAAACCTTTATATTATGTGAACTTCAAAATTTACAACTAAAATAAAACAAATTTTACTTTTTTATCATTTATTGTTCTAATAAATTATTTATCCATCATCCCCTGCGAACTGCTAGTATATTATTAACAAAATAATCGATTCACAGTTCAAAACAAGCAAAAAATTAGAACATATCCTATTATTCAGGACAAAATCACAAAATCAGAACCGATACAATTGATTTAGTTCGTTCGATATCCAATAGAACCGACCCATTGACAGCCATAGAAGAGGCACGGTGGGGTATGGTATTACTAGGACGAAAGAAACCAATGGTCCTGATGTGAATCATGGATGGGGATATAACATTTTCTAATTTCTACTACCAATTAGAAATCAAGTTGGACATATTGTTCACCCAGGACCCGACCCATTTCCACCCGGATTCTAATGGGCCATTTCCGTTATTTAGCATTTGGTATTAGGTTCAATCACATAGAACCCACAATCGTACAGAAATTATAAGTTTAAAATAAGCGAACAAAGAGAAGCATCAGCTACCTAACTCCCACTCCGCTGCCGGCCCCCGGGCCCACCTCCTCAAATGTATTCTATTTCTTTTTGGTTCACACTAACATGGAGGGCCAACTTAGGCCCACGTTGGTCCTACTTGCACTTGCCCTGTTTGTTTCTTCTAATCTATGTGGATTTTCTTCTCAACTGAACCGGGTTCCAGGTATGTAGATGAACTCGGGTTGATTATTAGGTACAAGGTAGTGGGTACACCGGTACAGGTTGGTTGACTGTTGGGGACACTTCTGGGAGGCTTTGTAATTATAAAAAGTCGCAGGTGATATTTTGAGAGGAGAGGCGAAGTCTAACCTCACGCGTGGGACAGAAAAGGCACATGCTGTTTAATCTTCAACCTAACGCAAGAGGGTGGACTCAGCGCCGAGTCGCCTTCAATCCGGGTATTAGAAGATTCCTGATGCCAATAATAGAATTACAAATTTACCCTTGTAGATATGGCAGAATTGCATATTAAGGAAGTCAAACCCAGTCTAAAACTTTGTTTTTTTTTTTTTTTTTAATCTAATTGCAATTTGCAACAGAGATGAAAATTATGGGTAGAATAATCAACCACGCATTTTTCGTAAAAACTTCCTTTAGCGAGTGGTTTTCGGAGGTCAACCAAGGATTCAAGAATCCAAGGGATTTGGAAATTTCGAACCGTTTTCAAAACTTAGGATTTTTCTGCAATCCCCTTTGAGATTGTTTAAATATTAATGAAAATTAGAAGTGAGAACAATAAATATGGAAAAAGGATGAAGAATTTTTTCTTCTTTTTTATTTTATTTTATGAATTAACTTCTCTTGAAATCTAATTGCATGCCTTGTTGTTGGTAGGATCCTTTCAATAACTGGATAATTGATGGAATTTCTGTGGACCAGCTTGTGTAGATGTATGGACCATCTAACAACATCAATATGAGACAATATTTCGTTGCATCTAATTTTGTGTAATTTCCAAGTAACAATGGCTCACATTGATCGGATACTCCTCCTCCTCCTCTTCCTATTACCTTCCATTCCAATTCATGCTTGGAGTTGGAGAAGAATGTAAAAATTTGAGTGTTTTTCGTTACGTGGACTCTGCTGTTAATAAAATGCTTTTATTCCCTGTTAAAGAAAAAAGAAAAATAAAAATAGAGCGTGTTTTTTTTTCTGGCAAAAATAGAGCGTGTTGAGGGAATGATGTAATATTAATACTAGGGGTAATTTCGTCATGCAGCATAATATATATTCAAGAATCCCTTCCCGTTGGACATCTTGTTCTTCCGTTCTTCCGTCTTTTCCAAAGAGTTTGCTTCCTCGGCTGCCATTAATGGAGGCCGAAGAAGTGCTGCAATTGTACGATCATTACTGGTTCAACCATCAAATACTCACCAAGAAACCGCCTTCATCACCTCCAGTAGCAGACCCAGTTCCTGAAATCAAAACAGAAACTCCGGAGCCAGAAAGTTCTCGCCCGCCGGCGCTCCATGTTCGTTCCCGAAGCGATGAGTTGAGCTCCAAAACTGGATTCAGATTGGAGATACACTCTCCAAACTCGGTCCTTCCGACGCCGAAGCTCGAAACAATCCTCTCAGGCAAAGAAGTCACAGAAGCTAGAGAAGAAACTAGAAAGCAAGAAAAAGTTGAGATTGAGAAACCCTCCAAGAAGGCGACGGGTAGAAGAAGAAGAAAAAAGAAGGGGAGCAGCAAGAGTCTATCAGACCTGGAATTTGAAGAGCTTAAAGGGTTCATGGATCTGGGTTTTGTTTTCTCTGAAGAAGATAAAGATTCGAGTTTGGTGTCTATCATTCCTGGGTTGCAAAGATTGGGAAAAAAAGACGTTGAAGAAGAAGCCATTGACGAATCTACAATTCCAAGACCTTATTTATCAGAAGCTTGGGGTGTTCTAGATCAAAGAAAGGAGAGGAACCCATTGATGAATTGGAGAATTCCTCCTCTGGGTAGTGAAACTGACATGAAAGATCATCTGAGGTTCTGGGCTCACACGGTTGCATCTACTGTTAGATGATGAAAATATCTGTTCTAAATTTACTTTCTTTTTTCTTCACTTTTTTTAGCTTCCATTCTTTTAGTTTCCTTTGGATTTTTTTATGCTCTTTATACATAGCTTATGTAAATATAAATAAAAGGAGGTATAATTCAAGTTTTGTCAGGCTTTAGGTGATTTGATCTGGTCTCAGGCTCACATCTCACAAACAATGAATTAGAAGCTATACTGTGTTTAGATGATTTCAACTTTTAACAAATTATGTTGACTGCTACTCTGCTAACCATTGCCAATTGGTTCCATCTTCTGCCATGGGTGTTCAGGGAATAAAAGGGTGGGTTTTGAAATTTGGTTTTTCCATAATTCAATGCAACACTCCTGTGAATGTTTCACAACAATTGGGCTCTTTTGAGCCGTTTGGATTAATAAAATAATAACCTGAAAGTAAGTCTGATAAAGTAGCTAATAGGGTTTCTACCTTCTTAGATTGTAGAGCATCAAACAAAGTAAAAGAAACAAAAGTAGGAACTTCGGACATGATTAAAGCAGGAACTCCAGGCTAAAGAAGAAACTTTAACCTGAAGTCAAGGTTTAATGGTATAATTGATTCTGTTCATTATCTCCAGTTTACTGCAACCACTTGGGGTTCTCTAAGAATATGAGGAACTAAATGTTTGTCAAATAGGTCATCCTTGTTTGCAGCCATTTGAAGAGAGACAATGAGCATTCAAGTCTTCGGTCTGTGACAAACAGAACCTGTACATGGCTCTGGGACCTCCATACTTCCCACCTTTGTCAGTTTGTTCCATCCATCAAGGTTCAGGACCCATTTTGCAGCCATTTGAAGAGAGAGAATGAGAATTTAAGTCTTTGGTCTGTGACAAACAGAACCTGTACATGGCTCTGGGACCTCCATAACTTCCCACCTTTGTCAGTTTGTTCCATCCATCAAGAATCAGGACCCACCATTGAATGAGTCCCAAGAAAAACAACGGGTGCTTCAAAAATCAGCCTACTCAGATGAGTTTTATCCCATGTGAGCATTACTTGAAAAGATGCTATTTTAAGAGAAGCTTTTCCCACCATTCAATTACATGCAACAAAATCAGGGAATTTATGATCTCCTCCTGTACATTGGCTCTGGTTCAGACTAATCAATATTAAAGTAAGACCCATCCAATGGTGGCTCCTAAAGCTCAAAACAAAGGGCAGGTGGCAAGTTGTGGGCCCAGACCCGTATACTGTCCTACATCCCTGAGCCTGGCTTTTAGCAGAAATATTGTAGGTTTGATAGTTAAGCAAAACCAAGAGTACAAATCTATTTTCTTGAATCTGTTGCCCACGCAGACCACACATCTGGAATACATGTATCATTTCAAACGGGTCCCATGACCAAACTGTCAGTACAGGTGGATCCCGCACTAATTCCAGATGGTTGGGTGTAAGACGGATTTGTAGGGCATAAGAGAAAAGGAGAATTTATATGATTAAAACATTTTATAAGTTGGCTTGGCTTTGTACTTACTGCGGGGTGGGACCGAATCTTCCTGGCATCTTGTAAAGCCAATTGGAGCCATATTGGTATTGGTATGTGAGACACACTGTATAACTGCCATGTCATGTAAACATCAATGAACCATCTTTCAAAGCTATTACTGATTGTGTTCCTAAATCAAATGAAACATGAACACTACCACGAACCAAAAAGTTCAGAAAACAGATATCTAATGCAATATTTATTTGAAATCATGTCTTAAATTTAATTGTAGTGTTTTAGTTTTCAATGGCAATTTTGATAGTTAAATGAATGGTGAGAGGGTTCACAATAATCACTGAACCAGTATTGGAGCTGAAACTTATCATGCAATTTTGTACCATATTTTCTAGTTCAAATTCAATGAAGGGACCATTATAGAATCTTTCTAAATTATGGTTTTTAAACATAGTTGGAATCCATTTCATACCTATCTGGGTATTATAATAAGCTTAACAATTAATACTCAATTGACAATGTTATAAAGAATTCAAACTGAAGGGAGACAATAGAGCACTTCTCATCAAATGGATGAATACTGTGCTACTGAAAGTGCTTTTATGAGTCTGATCATTTCTCTCCACACCATAGACCATTGCAGTTGTTTAGTGCTGGCCAAACTTCACAATTAACTTATTTTAATGCCATCCACAAAATGGTGGTTATTGATGTAATCGTTTTTTGTCACATACTAATTTTTTGTGATGTATAAATTTTTTTTGGTTAAGTACCTCGTTATTTGACCCGGTGGTGACGTGCCTTGGTGATGAGCTACTTGGTGGCGAACTCTCTGGTGGAGAATTACCTGGTGGCAAGCTCCCTAGTGGAGAGTTAGTTGGTGACGAACTGCTTGGTGGCAAACTCCCTGGTGGAGAGCTACTTGGTGACGAACTACCTGTGGCGAACTGCTTGGGGGAGAACCGCCTGGTGGACTCGTCATTTGACCTGCTCCTAGGCGGCCTGCAACTCAGAGGATGGTGGAGCTCCCTGGTGCAGCGCAACCCGACTGCCCTCTGCATGAGGTGATTTCCTCTCCTTTGTAGGCGGCGGGAGCTGAGGGACTTGCGAGAACT
>NW_010729162.1:1039652-1053471 GCF_000365185.1 Nelumbo nucifera
GCAGGCCGCGCCAGGCCGTGTGCAGGCCGCCCGTAGGCCGCGTGCAGGCCGCCCGTAGGCTACGTGCAGGTCGCACCAAGCCGCGCCAGGCCAACCAGACCGGTGCTCGGGTGAGATACCAACTTGGTAAGTTGTTTGTCTGAGTGTTTGCCTAATTGTCATGAGGTGCCACGTGTCACAATTTCACTGGAGGGCCAAATCTGCCCTCATCAGTTATCAATTGAACCATCTCCGGCCCACTCACACTCTCACTAAGAAGTCCAATAATGCTGTAAAGATAGAATGGTCAAAGAAGCTGAGGATTCATCTACTTCTTTTCCTTCTAAGTGGAAGTGGGCCTAGTTATTATTTTTTCTGGTTAGTCAAACCATAATTGCTTCAACATTATGAGTCATGGACATTTGGTGATTAAGTTGCCACATCAGCCCTCACTCATGACTCATCAAGATACTGTCTAGAACCTACATAGATTCAATAGATGGCCCTTCTAATAACAAGATAAATACAAAAGATGGTTAAAGGAAACTCAGAGTGGGCCCATGCCTAGAAAGGGCATAAGCTGGTGGATATTTTACAACAAAATTCCCCTTGATGCCTCTATTGTCTTGTGACTCTTGTCAGTTTCTCATTTGTACCGAGCACAGACCAAAAGTGCCCATAGAATAGAGTCCACACTAGCTTCCTTCACCTCTCCATACACAAAAGCTTTTTCAATGAGCAGGCAGTTGCAAGTAATGTTTCTAGTACTTGGGAGCAACGAAATGTCAAGCAACCATAGAACAAGTAGTACATGATAGCTTTTGGGAAAAGCCCATACTATCAAAGTAAAACATACAACAAAAGCCACAACACTACTTGTACCCAAATTAAAAGAGGGCTGCTGAGCTGAAATTGCAGCTTAACTGTTCAGCTGCTTTGAAGAGCTTCGGATAAGCTATTAGAAGAGGGTGAAGCGGACAGCCCTTCAAATGACTGATTCATGGACTTTCCGGAATTTTCACTAAAACATAGCTTATTGGCTGTCCTTGTGGGGCCCATCATGGCACGCCAGAAGCGGCTAAGTTTTACCCTCCCAAACAGGCACCAAGTTTGCAGCTGTGTCATCAACCTTTTTCCAACAAAGTTGGCAAATGTCCTCATGCTGAGGTCTTATGGACCAATGTTGTTTTCTTTTCCTTCTGCTTGGTTGAGTGAAAATAACCTCTTATTACTGTTTCAGGTTAGCTAGGAAGCCCAGAATAAATAGTGAATGATCTGATGATCACTCTACTGTATTTCACAATCAGAAAGCTTATGCTTTTAGCTTAGTTTTATTTTCCATCATCACAAAGAAGCCTCAAATTTGTGAATTTTGGTCCTTTTAGCCCATTGCATTGTATCAATGCAAATGAAACTGTACTAGTGCAAATGAAATTTACTATTTATGCATAAATGTAAGTTTGCTATTGAGCTCAGATTGGGCTTAGTGGTGTAAAGTTGGTCGTGCCGGGCTGGCACAGCATGGCTCTTGGGTGGACCGCGCAAAGTGCGGGCTGTCATAGGTCGTGCCATCTTCTCCAGTGAAAATTTTGGGGGTCGGCCCGGCATAGCCCGCGGCCCAGGCCCGTGTGGGCCTGTGTCGTGCTGCGAGCCTGGCTGGCCCATGGGCCGAGTCTTAGACTAGGTCGGGCCATGCATCGGGCCAAAGATATTTATTTAAAAAAATTGATAAAAAACTTAAAATTTTAATTTTATATGAATTGTGTATAAAATTGCTTATATATGAAATAATTAAACAAATTAACATAATAAAATTAAAATATATTTATTTTATTAATATATTTTATACTATATATTATTATATAATTATAATTTATATAATATTATATAAATATATATAATATATATGGACCGTATTGGGGTGACTGCAGCCTGGGCCGTGGGCCAACGGGCGGCACGGCCTGATTTATACCTCTAATTGGCTTAGTTTTCCATTGCAACTTCATTCTTGGTTTTGGCTCGGGTCCATCCCCGATTACAGCCCTCAATCGGGTGGAATAGAAGGAAAAAGACTGTAAAGTGAAGAGAAATTTCCTGGAGAATCTGCACATTTGTTTGTTCCAGAGACATGAGAAGTCAACAGCAGGAAATTTCCCTTCGGCCAAAACAAACCATCTCGAAATGACGGTTTCTTTTTTAGACTTTCAAAAAAAAAATGGTAAACTTGATGCAAGGCCCATCGTTTATATATGGTCCCTAGCATCTAATCCATCCAAGCTGCACACTTAATTGTTTTTGATGGTTCAGATTCTAGGGCTTGATTTCAAATGCTGCTATTCAGGATTGGACTAATCTATATATATATATATATATATATTAATATTAAAACAAAGCGATCAAAATTTTTTTTCCTTTTTATGAATTTTTTATTTTTTTTATTTCATGTCATTTTTTAAACAACCAATAAGGTGCATTTTCCCAATAACCTAAATAATCTCTTTTCCTAAAATTTCTCCTAAACCACCTCTCCCACTATCTTCCATTTTCTCCAAAATTATCTCTAATTCTTATTTATCTCTTAAATTATCTCCAATTCTTATTTATCGTCTAAATTATCTCTAATTCCTATTTATCTCCAAAATTATCTCTAATATAGTAGGGATTCTCTCTCCTAAATTATCTCTAATTCCTATTTATCTCCAAAATTATCTCTAATTTAGCAGAGAGTTTCTCTCCTAAATTATCTCTAAATCCAATTTATCCTCTCCCCTACTTTTTATCTATATCTATCTAAAGAAAGTTTGGATTAAAATATTTAAGAATTATTTAAATATTCTAAATAAATTATATAATAACTCTAAAATATTTATTAAAAACACAAAAAAAATAATTAATAGTTTTACAAAATATATCACGAAATAACTAACAATTTAAATTATATTTTTCCAGATTATCAATTTAAATAATTTAAATGTTTTCCGGATTATCAATTTAAATAACTTAATATTTATCATAACTAGATTTTAAATAGTTAAAATAACGAAATTATGTAATAAATTTAAAAAATTTAAATAACTAGATATCTATCATAACTAGATTTTAAATAGTTAAAATAACGAAATTATGTAATAAATTTAAAAAATTTCTTCAAAGTAGAAAAACAATTATAACATAATACTGAAATTAATAATAATTTAGTATATTACAAAATTAATAATGAAGTTATGTAATAACAGTACAAATTATGATTTTATGGATAATTAAATTCAATAAATAATCATTATTGAAAATTTTAAATATTTTACATATTATTTAAGTATTTAAATAATAAAATGTTTAACATAACTAGATTTTAAAGAGTTAAAATAAAGAAATTATGTAATAAATTTTAAAAAAATTCTAAAAAGTAGAAAAACAATTATAACATAATATTGAAATTAATAATAATTTAATCTTTTTATATAATATTGTAAATAATTAATTTCACTTATATCAAGTAATAATTCGAGAAAATAACTTTCAAAAAATTAATATTTATTAATAATAATTTTAAACTCTTAATCTATATTTATTATATAATTGTATATACTAAAATTAATATTTATTTCCTTTTGTGATAAATGTATTTTCAATGATTATGTATAAATTTATTTTTTTTTTTGTTATTTAACAGAAAACTTTCAATAGTTATTGAAGATTAAATTACTATTATTGAAAATTTTAAATATAACTTATTGTACTTATTGTATTTTTGTTATAAGCTATTAATTAATATTTATTAGAGATTAAATTATTATTTGAAATTATACTATTTACTAACTAAGTTAATATATTTTTAGTACTTATTGTATTTTTATAATTTCTATAATTATTGTATTTTTCATTATCAATATATTTTCAATAATTGTGTATTTTTTCTATAAATTTTTAATAATTATTGGAGATTAAACTATCGTTATTTATCGGAGATAAGATATTAATTTGCTGAAATTATGAGTATTCATGAGTTGGTTCGGTTCAGTTGTAGGTTATTTGGCCAATCAAATTGACCTGACCAGGTTAGGGAATTGATCAACTGAAATCAACCAACTTTTTGTGAAAATCGACCCACTTAAGTTGTATCGGTTTGGGTCAATTTTTTTGTTTGGTCAGTTTGTTCAAAAGATTTAAACTTAAAAATTTAATTTAATTTTAAAAATTATAATGTAATTATTAAAAAATAAATTTAAAAATTAGATTTATGATTTAAAACATTTTAGACTAAGAAATATGGGAAAATTCCCACTTTTCTATATTAAAAATTATATTTAAAATATAAATATAAATTCAATAAATAATCAATATTTTAAAATTTAAATATTTTACATATTATTTAATTATTTAAATAATAAAATATTTAATGTAACTAGATTTTAAATATTTAAAATAAAGAAATTATGTAATAAATTTTAAAAAAAAATCTAAAAAGTAGAAAAATAACTATAACATAATATTGAAAATAATAATAATTTAATATTTTTACATAATATTGTAAATAATTAATTTCACTTATATTGAGTAATAATTCGAGAAAATAACATTCAAAAAATTAATATTTATTAATAGTAATTTTAAACTCTTAATCTATATTTATTATATAATTATATATACTAAAATTAGGGAGTTGGTCAACTGAAATCAACTAACTTTTTGTGAAAATCGACCCACTCAAGTTGTAACGGTTTGGGTCAACTTTTTGATTTGGTCAATCTGCTCAAAAGATTTAAACTTAAAATTTAAATTTAATTTTAAAAATCACAGTGCAATTATTAAAAAATAAATTTAAAAATTAGATTTATGATATAAAACATTTTAGACTAAGAAGTATGGAAAAATTCCCACTTTTCTATATTTAAAATATAAAATATTAATATATATCCATGGCCAAAGTGAAACTGATCCAACTTGGTCGAATTGAGAAATTTTTGAACCAAAGCCAACCTAAAATACTAGAAAACCAACAAACTTGGGCCAAGTTAATCAGTTTAGTCGGTTTCTTCAGTTTGATAAATAAACCTAACTAAAATTAATTATTGTTATTTTTGTATTATAAAATTTTATTAAAAGTAGTATATAAAATATGAATAATTATTAATTATTTAAAAAGTTGAAAATATAAAACAATTGTATACTCCTATGTATTTTTATTAGGGTCATTTATTAGAACACACTTTTTAGGATGAAAATTTTCCCCATCCCCAGCGGGGACCCGACTTCCCCCACCCAATGGGGTTAAGGATGGGGATTGTTTTGACGGGCGGGGGCGGGGGCGAGGATGAGGACTGATAGGAATCCCCAGTCAAGGTCGTGGTCAAGGTTGGGGATGGGGATTGAGGTGCTCGCCCGCGGGGATGGGGATTCGGGTCCCCACGGGGAACCCATCCTCGTCAGGGAACGGGGATGGGGTTAATTTCAAAATTGGGGTCGGGGACGGGGAATATGATCACCGCCCCATTGTCATTCCTACAACCTTATAGTTTTACATATTTACTTAAACCTACCTTATAGTTTTCATTTTACTAAAACATCTCATATATTTTACAACTTATTTACTTAATCAACCTTTCATTAAGGAGTGTTTGTTTTGCCATAGGCCCATATTTTTATTTCAAAAATACCATAAATACTTTCTTTGTATAAAAAAAAATCGACCAAATATAGCCAATAGAGTGGTTGCCTGTGTCTTATTAAGGGCAAAAATAGTATTTTTATTTTTATTTTCTTTTGATTAAATTTATTTAAATGAACATTAGGGTAAACACAGTCATTTTCCACTGTCATCTAATGGAAGATTAATTAAATCCATTACAAATTATAAGTGGTGTTTTAGTAAAATGCTAGCTATAGGATAGATTTTAGTAAATCCATGAAACTATAAGGGATATTTTATTATATGATGCTTTCTATTATTTAGCTTTCTCTTAATATAGTAATAGTTATTTATCAAGCAGAAAATCAATGTAGTGAAGGACACATGTAGAGCTGAAAATGAAAGGAGTAAATGGATTGGACTACTGGTCCAGAAATGGCGATTACAAAAAAACCCCAACTACTTTCAAAATAGGTCAAAGTTCAAACCTAGGAATCCCAGCCCATTTCCAAGTCCAACTAAATGACCAAAAAACCCTTCATACTATACTCTAAGTAGCAACGCAGTATGGTTAATTTAGGTCAATTAAAGAAACAACTTCAGAGTAATCACAATTCACAACCTCAGAAGCTTTCAAAGTCTCCCACATGCACCAACAAACAAAGCTGCGGTCACTTGGGAAGCTCTCAATCTCTCATTGCCCAGACCCTAGTATATCTATTTCTCCGCTCTGTTTGAAATTCTCTCCACTTTTCCTTCCTTAGCTTTCATGGATGGTGGAAAGACCATACAAATCCTAGACTCTCTCTGGTTCTTTTCCAATATCTTATCACCACCACCACCACCATCTTTTACCTTTTCTAGTGATGGATAGTGCACTCCATTTCCTCTTAAAGATTTATCCAATACAGATGCACCCAAACCCACAATTCAAATCCTTCATAAACAACAGAATGAATCTTCAGAAGCCAAGATTTTGGTCCAAACAAGCTTGAAATCAATTGAATTGATTCTAAAAAATGAGATGCAGATAATGAAGCCAGTAGAAACAGGAAGGGTGGAAAGCTCGGAATCATCTAAGGAACAAAAGAGTCAAAGAAACAAGCAGTGCTGCAAATCTAGTAGAAAAAGAAGAGGTAAGCATCAGAAGAAGAATGAACACAATCATGCCAAAGGGTTCAGTGATTTGTGTTTTAGTCTCACAGGGGTTGGTCTACATGATGGAATTCCTGAGCTTCAAAAGATGGAGAAGGCAAGTGAGTTTCAGAGGCTTGAAAAGCTGCATCAGATGCCTCCACTTAGTGATGCCATGGCCATGAAGAAGCATCTCAAGTCATGGGCTTATGCAGTTGCATCCACTATTGGATGAATTTATACATTTGCTCTAACTGGTTAATTTCTCTGTTGGTGAATTTATAGTTTTATACATTTATACACTGTTGGATGATTTTTTTTTCCTTTTCTTTAAATCTTCTCCCTTTTTTCTACCAGTATCAAGATTGGACGTGATATTTTCATTTAGTTTGTGTTTGGTTGCAATGCAATTTTATTTGCACTAATACAAATGCATGGAAGTGCAAATGAAAAAAAAAATGCAAACTCTCGTTTAATTTTGTCTTGTGTTTTACTTTATTCTGTTTCATGTCTTAATTTACTTCATTTGTACTGCAATCAAACAAAATAAACTAAAATTTGAAACAAAAATAGGTCAGAATTTACACTCAAATCATTTGGGCTATCATAATTTTGCATTAGTGCAAATTTATTTGCATTGCAACCAAACACAGCCTTAGTGTTAAATTGATTTAACAAAACTAGTTTCTCCTTTTTTTTTCTGTCTTTGGAGGTAAATTTGTAATCTGCTTTGTGTTTGTGGCTTGCAAATGCTCTGAAGATGGCTATCCTGTACTCCTGAGTTGAAGACTTGAAGCCATATATACTTGCAGTGTTGCATGGAAACGGAGACGGGAGTATGAATTCAGATGCATATACAAGCTTAGCCATATACTTGAAGACTGTAAGATACATGTCCATGGAAAAATACATACCATTCAAATGGTTTATATTTTATTAACTCTAAGCATTATATACCTGTGAAAAGAGGTCTTGATATGTTGCTTCTTTCAAATAAAGTAAGGTCCCGTTTGGGAAGTCTTCAGTTTTAATTGAGCTGTTTTCATTGAACCACTTTGGAGAACCTATTAAAATCGGCTTTAGGGGAAAGTCAATTTCTCGGCTGAATGAATGCCTATTTGGGCTTTCCGGATTTTTTTGCCAAACATGACTCCCAGGCTGGACATGAAATCCCACCCAAACAGGCAACATTCAGCCCTCCCAAAATCAGGAACAAGCTTAGCTGAAATGCCCCACATGGGGCTGAAACACAGGAGCAGTTTCTAACTTTCCAAGGTGGCCCCCACACAGACAGCCTATAATTGGTGAAAAATCCTGTTAGCTCAAAACGGCTGTCAGTCAGTCATTTGAAGGTCTGTCTCTTTGAATAGTTATTCGGAGCGCTTCAAACTTCAAAGCAGCTGAACCAGCTAAACTGAGCCTTCAGCTCAGCTCTTCCAAACAGATCGTAAGACTTAAAAAGAAAATGTTACATCGAAGTGTCCTCAAGAATCTGTCAAGTGTCAAAACTCTAATGCATCTCCTTCTAGGAGAAATGATGCAATATAGTAAGTAATCTTGTATACTTCAATACTGCTTTTGCAATTTATTTAACCTAATTAAGAATGTTTTCCAGTCATAAGAATGGCTATCGGTTTAAATGGATTATAAAATAATACAAATAATTAGCTTTACAGAATCAATTATGTGCTGACTCGGAACAAATATATGTGACCGAGATTAGCTTATCATTCCTTGTGGTTAGAAATTGCCTCAGGAAGTTTGAATCTGGGAGGTCTATCAGCACCCTTCCTTGAGTACTCCCTCCATCTTCGAGAAGCAGCAGCAGCTCTCTTTGCTCTCTCTTCCAGGTCCTCTGCTACAAAAAAGAAGTTAATAGAGACCTAGAGATGTGCATGATACTAGTTACAGTTTCTGCTTTTTCGAGACCAAATCGTTTCTTACCAAAAAAAAACAGTAAGTTCCCTTCTCCCCCCTCCTCTAATTTTTACAGCAGAATGGAACACAACCAAAATATATGAACATCACTCAAAAAATTGATCTGATCGACAGATATGTGGTATCTCTTTGGGATGAAGACAAGGTCATTACTTGGAGATAACCTAATCCATTAAAGGTGGTGTATCATTAGAAGAAGATTACTTCAATTACAAGAGCAGGGGAAAATTGTCATTCAATGGGAGAAGCTTTTCAACTTGATAAAATGCACCAATCAGGCTTACATTTTACGATATATCTAGTAACAATCTTACTGTTTCTGGATAGTAGAGGGTTATTACCCAATGATGGTCCCAGCTATCCGGGGTTTTGTAACAGGTAGACTGGATGCAGACCTAGCCTTTGGCATAACAAAGTGGGCAGTGCAGCCTTAGGGGCTAAAAGCCTAAAACAACACAACACTTGATTAATACTTTTTGGATATCAATGGTTTGATTTTATTGTAAAGAGGCAACCTAGATTGATTTGAGTCTTCTGCAAGGACCCACTAGCCTATACCTTGTGTAGTTTCTCCAAAAATGCTGCAAATTGCAAAAAGAGAAGCACCAAGTTCTGGAAAGACTTGAAAGAATCACATCATTTTGTGCCACAAATTCAGAATCCTATCCATTTTAACCAGAAATCCTGGGTCACACAGATCAGCATCCTCCGGAGCTAGGCTGATACAGCATTTAACCAAGTAGATCGCATTATTGTAGAACAAGGCTGGTCTGTACTAGATTTTTTTTTTTTTTTTTGTTAACACTATCCGTTATACAATTAATCTATATAATAAAGAGAAGGCCCCATGAAATGCAAATTAAACACATGGGAAGGTTAAGAAAATAGACAAACCAGAACTATTTATCACCTATCTGGTAAGTTCAAAAACTTTAGTATTTGATTATTTTGTCCACAATACCTGTATTTTGGTAGTCTTTTGGGTTTCCCCAAAGGTCACTCCAGTAAGATCCAGTTTTATCAGAATCCTTTTGCTTCATCATTCTCAATTTTGCCTTTTCCTGCAAAGGAGTACATGAAAGAAATGTCTTTGAAAAATAAGAAAAGGAAAAGAAAAAGTAGATGAAATGCATGGATCATAGGGAGCAATGTCCATGTGACATGAAATCAATTTTCTAATTCCTACACCAATGAGTGATCAAAGATTCAAAATATTGATTTTTTTATTAATTTATTTTGTAATCTATTAGTGTTATAGAGGTAAGGTTTACTGGTTAAAAGGGTCAAAATAGTTAATAGTTTTAGTATAGAGTTTTAAAATCTGAAGTTAGAAGCATGTCATATTTCTTTCAGTGTAATTTTTAAGTGACAAGGTTGTCTTTTTTGCATGATTTGGTATAATTAAGATAGCTATGGAAGTCTATCCAATGAAACCAAACGGTTTGAATCTTTCCCTTTTTATCTTTTGGAGTTGTTTTTCAGTTTGTTTATTTGTAATAGGATTGATAAAGGTATTTTACTAGTCAGTCTTTATTTGAGAGTCCCTAAAGATTACATAAAGCTTTGCCTTTAGTTTTTGAAGTAATTTGAAGTTGTTTTGGGCCGGTTTCCTAGTTGAGTTTGGAGTTTTTGAAGGGAGATCTGAGCCCTTATATTGATTTTATAGACAGTCATACTTGAAATTCAGAAGAAGATTACTTGATGAATAAATCTTTGGTTCAGAGGGTTCTTGTTGTAGCCATATAATTCTCTTTTATTTTCATCTTTCTCTCTTCTTCTTCTATGTAAGCTATCTCTTTGTTGTTTAATCTAACAGTAAGAGTTCTTTTTCTTTCTAGTCTCCTGCTCGTTCTTTGTTGGATAGCAAACTGTCAACTTGCTTCTCCATCTCTTATTAAATATTATCTACTTTAACACCAAGAATATATCAAAGGTGAAAACCAAGCATTAGGTAGAGGTAAGATGTTAGTGAAAACCCGGGTAGAGCATTAGACTCCTTACCAATACTTTTGATTGCCTCTTTTCCCAACGGATGCTTGCCTGCCATATAAGTTAGAAATGCCAAGGCCATGTCAAAGAAAAAGCAACATAGAGCTAAAAATGATTTGGATGTCCACCATTATTCAATTTCATTCAGTTGACATTAATTGAGGTGATTTTCCAAATTCATTAAGTTGGCATATATGAAGGATGAATCATTGTAGCATCACCATTCCAAATCATGTAGGAACATCACTAGCAGAACTTCAAACTGATTCTCTTTCCCAAAATGTAAGTATTGGAGAAGAGAAGTTCTAAAGACAGTCCCTCTCTTGTAAAAGAACAAGACGGAAGTCTTAGGGTCTTTTTGGTCCACAGTCGGAATCGGAATCGAAATCCTTCGGAACCAGAATCGGAATGGTCTATTCCCATAGTCTGTTTGGTTCAGACAGGAATCGGAATGGGAATTGAAATCAGCTGGAATGGGATTTCATTCCCAAGGGAGGGGAGGGAATGGCCATTCCCTCAAATGGAGGAATGCCATTCCACCAGGAATGGGAATGGGATTCCGATTCTGCCCAACCAAACAGTTGGAACCGGAATGGCCCATTCCAATGCCGATTCCAGATTCCTATTCCTGTGAACCAAACGGGACCTTAGATAATTAGCAATGCATGGTTATTGTTCTTTATGACATAATCCGGGCATGGTTATAAGAATCAGGTTGTATTGTGATGTCATGAGCCATCTTGTTAGCAAGGATCGAAATATCAATACGATACACCCCATACAAGCATATCGTATCAGTATTTGTGGACCCCAAAATGCATAGATACACCGATACAATAATGGTTCCAGGATTTTAAAACTTCAGAGGGTGTATAAGCATCTGATACTTATAAAATAAAAAAATAAACAAAGGGTATCGGCCATATTGATATGCATCGGTACCCACTTTTTGGTGTCGAACATATCAATATTTTGATCCTTTCCTGTTAGTGAATGAAAATTCTTTCCATCCTAGAGCTAGAAACATGAAACAACATATAAGCATATACTTCAGATTTACAATTGCTCTTTCGTCCCTCTTAAACTACTTTGAACAAAGTGGCAACAGAAGCTACCCCATCAGTGAAAATACTGTTTTTTATAAGTGAAAAAAATTACTGTTAATGACAATTACCTTTGAAAAAAAACAAGAGAACCATCAAAGACCCTTAAAACAGTAAAACCTATATATATCAAAATGTGAATGGTTGATGATTAATCAGTCTGTCAGGAAAAAGATCGAAGAAGAAACTATTATTTTGTTGTTATATTCTTGTTTTTCTTTTTTTTTTTTTAAGGTTAGGCCAATTATCAAAAATTAATCCTGGAAGTACTTGAAAAACCAGTAAGGCATACCATTCTGAAAACGTCAGCTGATGAAGTTCCCATTCCTGAAAGCATCAACGCAACCTGCACAGCAAATTTTATCCAATTTAACTTTCATTTAAAATGAAATCAGTTAAGATAGAAATGCTATCTTCACATCAAAGGGAAACAAAAATGGGAACTTTTACAATTGTCTAGCCACAGCAATGCCTAAAGCCAATTAGAGCAAGTTGGCATAACTAAGGAAACATAGGTCACATAAAATTGATGCCATTAAATGTTAAAATCTAATACAAACATGGAAATATGCTCACCAAAAAGTTAACTAGTAATCCTGAGAGGAAAAACTTGGAGTGCATGTCACTTCTTGAACAATTTGGGAGTGTCTTGCAGCACACTTAAAAAGCTTTTTTCCTCTTATTTTCCTACTTTAATAAGGAGCAGCAAAACAAAGTGTTGGTTCGGCTGTTATTAGTGTTTAAGTTAGTCTTATTAGTGTCTTATGTTCTTAGTTATTGGGCCCAAACATGTTTAACGTTTTAATTGTTTTATTTGTCTAGGTGTCCCATCACTAATCAGGGGCATTCTAGTCTGTTCATGTAATTATTTTATAATCATCTATATAAATTTGTTAGGTCGGCTAAAGAGGACACGCCGCCTCTCTCAGATCTTCTTCTCTTCTTCTTCTTCTCCCTCTTCTTCGGCTGCTGTAATCCAGCAAACATGGTATCAGAGCAAGGTTCGTTTGTCTGATTACAGTCGCAACCTTTTGACCCTTTTCTTTTCCTTTCTCTTCCTTTCTCTTTTCTGTCTTGGTCACTGTGAAGAACCCTAGGGCTGACCGTAGAGCACAGCAAGGTCTGTATCTAGGGTTTCCCCTAGTTGTAGGGCCCAAGGGGAGTTTGTTCCAGAAATCGATGCCCTACTAGACACCTTACAGCAGGAAGTAGCCATTCGGCTGCTAAGAGAGATCTGTGTGGAACAGATCTAGGTGGAAGGGCTGACTTCGACAGTCCTAGTTCGGTTCGTACAGTTGGTCACAGTCTACTACAGCAGAAATCAAAGTCCAGTCCAGTCCAGAAGAGTTCAGCACTGTACAGAAGTGGAGTGTTCTTGGTTTCAGTTCTGTTACAAGGATTTTTCAGGCCTGCAACAGCTTCAGTAAGTCTGAAATTGTGCTCTTTGTACTGAGTTTTTCAATTGTGATCACTGTAAGAAGAAGGAGATGTCTTCAATATCGGGAGAAGTGTCTTCTAGGGATAATAGACCTGGTGGGAGGTCTCCTAATCTGGAAAATTCAAATCTGCACAGCTTACAGATCACCAGTGTGCTGTTAGATGAATATAATTTCAGAAAATGGTCTGTTTCAGCCATTCTCTTCATTACTTCCCGGGATCTTATGGGTTATCTGGATGGACAGAAGGAACCTACAGTGGGTAGTGCGGAGTATGCAATATGGCATAGGGAAAATGCTACTGTTATGTCCTGGCTGCTTGCTTCGATGACTTCAAGAGTGGCCAGGACTGTTCAACACTTTCCGACTGCTGCTAAGATTTGGGAGAAAGTCTCTAAAACCTATGGACAGAGAAAGAACAATGCCAGAATTTATAGGCTGAACCAAGACATCGCTGCATTGAGACAAGGAGACATGACAGTTGCAACATATTTTGCAACCSTARAAGGATTATGGGAAGAACTCGATCACCATCTTATTCTTGATTGGGAGAATGCAAAAGACAAGGAGAGGCATGATAAACAGATTGAGGAGGGTAGAGCCTTTAAGTT
>NW_010729162.1:1053786-1108861 GCF_000365185.1 Nelumbo nucifera
TGAAAGGCATGTAAAAGAGACTTGTTGGGTTCTTTATCCTCATCTGAAACCAGCTGCTTTAAGGAAAGACAGGAAGCCCCAGAAGAATCAAACAGCAAGTGGGAATCATGTTACGAGTCASAGTGGTGATAGCTCAAAGAACACACCTACAGTTGCATCTTCTCCCATGGGACAGACTACTAATTTCCCCACATCCGAATCCTTGGGTTTCACTGCTGATGAGGTAGAGATCCTTAGTCTGGCCTTAACCCGTCTAAGGACTAATTTTCTTGCTTCCACCTCTCTTGCCAAATCAGGTATTGTCTTTGCTTATAGTACAACTAGTTCTATTGACTCTACTTCTTGGATTATTGATTCTGGTGCCACTGACCACATGACACACATGTCCTCTTTATTTTCTTTTTACCAATTGATGTCTGGCCAAGATAAGATGAGGGTTACTGATGGTTCTCTCTCCACCATCTCGGGGAAAGGGGGAGTTGACCTAAGCAAGAACCTCTCTCTTAAATCTGTTCTACATGTTCCCAATCTTACTTCCAATCTCTTATCTGTTTAGAAGATTACAAAGAATTTAAATTATAGTGTAACTTTCTTTCCTACTCATTGTGTCTTTCAGGACAGATTGACGAAGAGAATGATTGAGAGTGGTCATGGGTGTGGAGGTCTCTACTATTTTGATGCAGACATAAGCTTGGCCTTACAATCATCTGCAATCAGTAGTCAGAATAATGTGGAGTCAATAGCTAGGTTACACTTGTGGCATGCTAGGCTAGGTCATTTACCTTTTTCATCATTGTAAGCATTGTTTCCTGAATTATTTAAGGGTATTTTGAGTCAAAGTTTAGTTTGTGAAGTGTGTCAGTTGTCAAAACAATGTAGAACCCTTTATCCAATTTCTAGTAATGAAATTCAAGCTCCTTTTGATTTGGTCCATTCTGATGTTTGGGGCCCTTCACCCCTTGTTTCTATAGATGGCTTTCGTTACTTTATTAGTTTTATTGATCATTATTCACGATGCACATGGATCTACTTGTTAAAAGGACGTGATGAAGTGCCACGGATAACCATGGCATTTTGTAAAATGATTGAGACTCAATTTGATAAGAAGATTAAGCAATTCCGTTCAGACAATGCTGCGGAATATTTTGAAAGATCCTTGAACCTATTCATGGAGGATGTTGGCATGATACATCAGTTGTCTTGTGCTAGTACCCCTTAACAGAATGGGGTTGCTGAGCGCAAAAATAGACACTTATTGGAGACCGCTCAAGCTTTATTATTTTAGCACAAGGTGCCCAAGCACTACTGGTCTCAAGCTGTCCTTACCGCATCATATCTGATAAATCGGATGCCATCCAAGGTGTTTGGTATGAAAACTCCTTTCTTTGTCCTTTGCCCTAATCTTCCAGATTTTCCTCTTCCACCTAGAGTCTTTGGTTGTGTGTGCTTTATACATGTTAAGGATCCGAAGAAGTCCAAGTTGGATCCTAGGGCTACGAAAGGAATCTTTCTAGGGTACTCTCCTACCCAGAAAGGTTATAAGTGTTATGATCCCATCACCAAGAAGAAGTATGCCACAAAATATGTGATATTTTTTTAGTCTCACTCCTATTTTCATTCTTCCCAGAATCCTCTTTAGGGGGAGACTAGTGGGATGGAAGAGGATTCTTCTTTGGATTCTCCTTCCCCCTCCTGTTTTGTGCCTCTCTCTGCCTCGGGCCTTCCATCCTCTCCTCCTGATCCTCCTAGTTGTAGCATCCCAGGTGAACCTAGTGAGGCTCCCATTACTCTTGTTACCACTGTTGATGTTGCAGATGTAATTGGAGACACCAGTAAGCAACAGAAAGATATAAGAATCACCTACAACAGAAGGAAGAAAGACCCTCCAACTCATGACAGCAATCAATCAGACTCGGACCAATCTGCCTCAGCAACTTCAGGTAATCCCATCCCTCATACTTCTTATTGGATCTCCCTATTGCTCTTTGTAAGTCTACCCGCTCTTGTACTATCCGACACCCCATTGCTGAATTTGTCTCTTACTCATGTTTATCTCCTCGTTATTATTCCTTTGTATCTCCTCTCTCCTCAGTGCATGTTCCTACTAGGTACTCAGAAGCAGTGTCTGATCCAAGATGGAAAGAGGCTATGAATAAGGAAATGAAAGCCCTAATGAAAGAGAAGACTTAGGAATTAGTGGATCTACCAGAAGGGAAGAGCATTGTAGGATGCAAGTGGGTGTTCACTGTAAAGCATAGGGAGGATGGGTCCATTGAAAGATTCAAGGCCAGACTTGTGGCAAGGGGTTTACTCAAAAGGAAGGGATTGACTACAAAGAGACCTTTGCTCCAGTCGCGAAGCTTAACACAATCCGGGTCTTATTGTCATTGGCTGCAAATTTCTCATGGGAGCTACATTAGTTGGATGTAAAAAATGCTTTTCTAAATGGTGATCTACGTGAAGAAGTATTTATGGATCCTCCACCAGGTTATGGCTTTGATGGAAAAGTATGTAAACTGAGGAAAGCATTATATATTGCCTTAAGTAGTCTCCTCGGGCTTGGTTTGAGAGACTTTGTGGGGCCATGAAAAGAGTGGGATACACTCAAAGTGGTGCAGATCATACTTTGTTCATGAGGAAACAAAATGGCCGACTTATAGTGTTAATCGTCTATGTGGATGATATGGTGATTACAGGGGATGATCTGGAAGAGATAAAAAGATTAAAGGAATTCTCGGCTTCTGAGTTTGAGATCAAAGACTTGGGCCATCTGAGATACTTCCTTGGAATTGAAGTTGCTAGATCAAAAGAGGGCATCTATATATGTCAGCGGAAGTATGTCCTTGACCTACTAGGGGAGACAGGCATGATGGGGTGTAGACCAGCAGATACTCCAATAGAGCAGAACCATGGTCTACAGGAATCAATTGGAGAGGACAACGTTGATAGAGAAAGATACCAAAAACTGGTAGGCAAGCTGATATATTTGTCTCTCACTTGACCGGATATTGCTTATGTTGTACATGTAGTCAGCCAGTTCATGCACTCTCCAAAGATTCCTCATATGAGAGCAGTGGAAAGAATTCTCAGATACTTGAAGACTTGCCCAGGAAAAGGAATTCTATTCAAAAAACACAACAAAATTGAAACTGAAGCGTATACTGATGCAGATTGGGCTGGCTCTATTGGGGACAGGAAGTCTACTTCTGGGTATTGCACGTTTGTTGGAGGAAATCTGGTTACATGGCGAAGTAAAAAGCAGAATGTGGTTGCCAGATCGAGTGTAGAGGCTGAATATCGAGCTATGGCCCATGGTGTTGCAGAACTGTTGTGGCTTAGAACCCTTCTTGGTGAGCTCAGGGTAAAAGTCGAGTGTCCTCTCAGGCTGTACTGTGACAACAAGGCTGCCATCAACATTGCAAATAATCCAGTATAACATGATGGGACGAAGCACATTGAGATTGACCGGCACTTCGTTAGAGAAAGAATTGTCTCAAGAGAACTTTGCATTCCTTATACTCCTTCCGAGATGCAGATTGCAGATGTGTTAACTAAAGGACTAGCTTCAATGAAGTTCTCAGACTTACTTGGCAAGCTAAACATGATTGACATCCATGCTTAGCTTGAGGGGGAGTGTTGGTTCGGYTGTTATTAGTGTTTAAGTTAGTCTTATTAGTGTCTTATGTTCTTAGTTATTGGGCATTTAGTTATTGGGCCCAAACATGTTTAATGTTTTAATTGTTTTATTTGTCTAGGTGTCTCATCACTAATCAGGGACATTCTAGTCTGTTCATGTAATCATTTTATAATCATCTATATAAACTTGTTGGGTCAGCTGAAGAGGACACGCCACCTCTCTCAGATCTTCTTCTCTTCTTCTTCTTCTCCCTCTTCTTCGGCTGCTGTAATCCAGCAAACACAAAGTAGTTTCTGCATATCTAAAAAGAGTTCCTTAGAAACTTCTACCCAAGTTTCGAAGAAAATGCTATGATTAATCCCATTTAAAACATTGAGTATAAATAAGATTGGAAGGATGAAGCCTTGATTTATCTGGCTATTTACTCAACCCATTCCATATCCTATACATTACAATTATTCCTCCTTCAGTAAGTACAAAGCATAGCGTAAAGCAAGTTATCCTCCATTAGATTCAAGATAGGGGTCAAATGCTTTGATTAACCATGTAGCATGTGAAAATGTCTATTTTTATCAACTTGCAATAGTTGGTGTGTCCACAAAATAACCTAGTATATACATGTTTCAGATAATCAAAAAAGAACCAAAAGCAGAAGACAGTCAAAGGTCCAATATCCAGAAACCAAGAATAAAGGACTTGTGAAACAGCAGCAGTGCTAATAAATCTGACATCATATCCTACTGTTGAATCAACCTCACATGTTCGAGGGAAGAGTACAGAGTTAATTATTAGCTCCTAAGTTTCAAGCCAATCTCAAATGTTGTCAAAGAAACTTTCAATTGGAGCTTCTAGAGATTGCTCTAAAATCCAGAAAAGTAATAGTTGAAAATTACACCTATAGTAATTCAGATAATGCAAGAAAAGAAGAAAAGAGAGAAAGAGAAAGAAGAAGAAAAGAAGTTTCAGCAATAGGTTGTGGAAGAAGAAAAGAAGGGAAGAGAGAAAAGAAGAATTCGAGCCTCTCTCTCTAGCCCCCTTTCATCACTTTTATTAATAATTCTAAACCTGAGTACAATTACTTGGATGCCCTTAACGGGGGCGGCCAGCACTAAAGAGATAATTAAAGAAAATAAAAGAAGGCCCATAAGGCCCATAACTAAGAAACATAACTTTTAAATACTACTTAAAAGAAATAAAGAACACTAGGGCCCATTCGGCCCATTCTCACTACAGTAATCAATTTCAAGCCAAACATCAAAATAATTATGGTTTGACCAGTGTACTCCATGTCTCAAATCTCACAGATATTGGTTAAGGGTAGTTTCTAGTTTATTTGATGTGCATGGTTCAGGCTTAGCTTTTGAGACAAAAAGATTGGTCTGTATGTGGTACTGAAGTTACTTTGAGTCATCAACTAACTGTAGTTCAACACCATAAGTTAACCAATATTTTTGGCATCAATCATATTTACACCAAGGAACTGGATGCCCCACTTTACTTCAGACAGCATCAATACAATCATGAGATGGACAGAGCTCCACCTTCTGATTTTAATCCAGTTGCTTGTGTTATTCATTGGTATTTTCATGACCACCAGCCATAGCCCATAAAAGATCACAAGAAAATACCAACTAAAATTTCAGTAAAGCAATCTATCAATGTAATACTAGCAGAAGTGCATCCCCTCCACTTGAAAGACAGCTAAGAGGTAGAGAAGAAGACTGAAGTAAGGAGTAAATCAAGGCCAAGAAGACCATGAAAAAAAGAGTAATTGAATAATCAGGTGACTAATGTACAAGGATTTCCATGTATAAAATAAGCAGTTTAGACAGTGGAGTCCATATTCATAACTTTATATCCAGTTATTTAGGATTGATGCAATAATATCTTCACTGATTATTCATAACTTTCTTCTGCACTTCCACAAGGTCAGATGAGAACATTCTTATTATTCACAATCCAAAAGAAAAAATTTAGCCAATAATCCTTCATGCACATTAGGGCACTTTAATTATTAGTACAAGGATAAACAAATCTTAAAACCTGAGCATCTAGCATAATGAAACTAAATTGATTGAACTTTGAATAATAAATTTTGGCTATCCCTTGGTGGAATCTAATAATGAGTGCATATTATTTATCAATGTTACCCCTCATAAATTGAAAATGAATGATTAGAGAACCCAATACCAGAAGTTTGTGAACATAGTGGGCAATTACATGACAGTATCAAAGAAAGCAAATCATCACCATAATAGTATTAAAGAAAAATTAATACTGGTTTTAAAATAGGAGAATTGCAAGAAATTGTGATGTATCTTACATTTACTCTTTCTACCCTGCGCATTTCATCTTCAAGAAGAGATAATTGTGCAGCAGAGGTCCAATGAATGCAATCAACTGGGCTGAGAAAGCAGTGAATAGGTTATTCAACTAAGAACAGATTCTAAGTCTGGCATAAAAACTTTTATATACACAGTGAACATCAAATGAAACATATGGTAATAAATTATTGACAACAATTTACAAATTCACTTAGAGAATGAAGTGTCAGATTTATAATGATTTTAATCACAATAAATATAGATAGATTTGAAAAGTAATACAAGTAGTTTTTTGCTAATATCGTGTAATTCAAACTTAAAAAGCTTGGCATACAAATAAACTCCTCTAAGCCAAAAACCGTCCCAACAACTAAATTCAGTATTTCATCCCACAAGCTTACACTCCTATACCCCACAGTTGCAACCAAAAAACACCGAAAACTTTTCAAAAAGTAATAGGATAGAAGATTCAGACTTTCTTCATCTTAATATGCTTAGAAAGAGAAGAAAAACAGTTCCAAATAAAGAAATAAAAATCTGATTAGAAAATGAAGAACAAAAAGAAGACAGCAAGAAGAGAAGAAGAGGAAGAGAACGATGGAAGAGAAAGGGATGAAAGAGAAGAGTTGTTTGTACTCTCACTCCTTTCCCTAATCCTTTTAATTAAAAAGATTAATCACTATGGGCCATTAGGCCCATCTTCACTACAAAAGGCAACTCAAGTATTCATAGAAACTAGAAGGCAAAGGAAAAAATTTTGTTCAACATTGTGTACACTTTGGCATCCACTTCAAACCAAATATAGATGTCCTTTCTAATCTAAAAAAATCATATAGAGGAATTGGAAATCACAATAATACATAGAAATACTTTAAAACAAAGGATCTCTTGAAAGAAATGTTTTAAAATGCGGAGGCATGACGTGAGGCGTTCCACTACCTAGAGGTGTGAGGCGTAGTTCAAAACGCAAGAGGCGTAAGCCTCCCAAACACAAGGAGGCATAAGCCTCCTTAAGAGGAGGGGGGTTAGGAGGAAGGGGGCTCATTTTTTCTTTATTTTTAATAAAAATCTTTTATATTAAGAAGAATAAAGATGCATAACATTAGTTGAAAGGGGGGTCTTGTCGAAGCGGAGGCGGGGGTGGGGGTCTGGTGGGAGAAGCCCCCCAGCCGAAGGGGTAAGGGACAAATCACTTTCTTTCCCCTCCCTTTCCTTTTCTTTTCTTTCCTTTTCTTTTCTTTCCTTTTATCTTTTTTTTTCTTCTCTTTCTTTTTCTTTCCCTTCCCTTTCCTTTCCTTATCCTTTTTTTCTTTTTTCTTTTTTTTTCTATCTTTTTATATAAGAGATGTGCATGAGGCGTACGCCTCATGAAAAAAGCACATGAGGTGTACACCTCAGAGGTGTCAATGCCTCTAGCATACGCCTCAGGGCGTTTTGGGAGCACCTCGCCTGGAGGCACACCTCCAAGCGTATGCCTCCCACACCTTTTAAAACACTTCTTCAAAGACTTCCTAAAGGTAGACTTTTCTTATCCATTGCAATCTTCTTTTACCAAAGTAAAAAATTCAAACGCAAATGGGAACCAAGTAATTTTTAGGTTTCTATTGTAAATATAGATGGAAAACAGGAGACATGAAATCAATTCACCCGAGAATAAAACAGGTAGCTTGGTAAATCAACTTGCAAGTCAACATGAATCAATTTCTTTATGGTGTAATGTAAACAGATAAAACGGACTAAATGTGAGAACAAATTATAAAAAATTGGGAAATGGGAGGAGTATATAAATACTCGGTCAAACACGAGAATAGAATACTGGGTGTAGAATAGCAATAGAGAAAACAATAACTTGAGAGAAAGGGAAGCGAGCGAGAGAGAGTGCTGGGTTCAGGGTTAGTAAACATGATACTATTCAAGTAGAATTTGCATTTATCAGTTTCAATCAAAACTTATAGAAGTACAAGAAAAACCTATGAGTTCAGCATATTTCCAGAGAATAAAACTTGATCCCATGCATTGTAATTTATCAAAACTAGATCATTATCTTGTATTTCAAGAGAATAATTCAATTTTGTACATCAAGTAACCGGATATAAAAATAAGTTTCAACTAGCCGGTTCTGAAGTACAATTATATTTGGGCTCACATGACAAGCTCTAAGTTCAAGTACTTTAATATTATAAATTTGTTACTCATACAAGTGTTAATAATAAAACTATATTCTTGTTTATGTTTTGGGATATTTCCACTTATATAGTCCTCCAATGTCTTATATGAATATGAATTCCAGATCATTTTAAAGGCAAACACCAAATTAGACCGGAGGAGTGGGACCATGCCATAAAACCTAAACCTAGACATACCAACCTGACTTCTCCTGTGCAACATTTAAATTACTTCACTATTGAACTCATTCACTTGTCAAAGTTGAACTCAAGATCTTCATTGTAGTAAAAAAAAAACATTTTTGAAATGACAATCATCAAAGTGCAAAGGCATTTGTTATCATTTCTTTTCTTTATCCAGCACAAACAACAGGAACACAAGCATCTTAATGAACAAATGCATTGCAAAGCTAATACTTAAAAGTATAACTTTTAATGTCAAAAGTGATGGTTCTAGGCTTAGATTTTCTATTAATTTTAAATGTGCAATATAAATGACAAAAATAAATATGAGAGTACAAGTTTTAATGTTTCTCATAAAAGCAACAAAAATGAATGCAAACCTCTTTAAAAATATTTCTGACATATCATATGAAGTACCTGAAGTACTTACCAACTATCAATGGCTTGTTGAACTAATTCAAGGTTTCCAGACTGGCTACAGACTCTGGCTCTACCGTATTCTTCCTCAATTTTGAATACATCTGGGGCTACATTGGCACAATTTTTACAGCCTAAAAATACAGATCACAGAATAACTACAATGTCAATACTGAGGGCCCTTTATATGCCATGCATAATGGTTTCTTCACAATATGCATTTATCACTTACTTCGTCCCCATCTCTGCATCATACAAATGTATGGCAATAAAATGGGGAAACAAAGAATGAAAATTTTCGGAAATATGGTAAAGTAGAAAGATGAGAAAAAACTGTTCTTCTTATTAATTCAGATGACCAGAAAATAACTAAATGGAAAAATCCCCATACCTATGCAACTAAACTCATCGACAAATGCATGATCCTTTGGGCTTGAATCATCCACAAAAGGGTTAATTGCCATCAATGCATACCCATGAATTTCATCATAAACCATACGCTGCACAGGGTCACTGAGTACCTGCACTGCGATGATCCTCATTAACCCAAAGAAAAGGAAGAACCTCAGACAACTAGATTTTAGATTATCCCAGTTGCATTTTTGGAACCCACCGCATAAACTTCATTGATGAAAATGCAGAAATTTGTGGTCTCTGGATCATTGCCACTCAAGTCTGGATGGCAGGCTTTCATGCAGTCATAGTAAGCTTTCTTAATCTGCTCTGGCGTTGCATCAGGCAACTGGCAACATTGTCCAACAAATGATGATAAGCTTATAAAAAGATAAAATGGTTGCTCAACAATAAACAGAGAATAGAAAAGTTTGAAACGCCACAAAATAATTTTGTGAAGACAGTTATTGCAATGAATAGACCACCTGCACACAGTTGTTAACTCAGAATGTCCAAATGCTAAGTGAGAGAACTCAGTATATACATCATATACCATAATGAAATGCTAATTTACACTCCCTTATCAAGGGTACTCTTGTAAAAATTACCATTATAATCTCAATGAAATAGTTGTATGGTGAGGGAGTTGATAGGCTCAATTAACCCTTCTAAACTCTCAGTTCTCTCTTCTCTTCTTCCTCTGTTTTTCTTTTTTTCTATGGTTCTTCTAATAATTTAGTTTCCTACAATTACAATCACTTGGCATCAAAGAAGAGAGTCAAGATCTTGAGGACTGCTTGTGAGTTTTCCAAGCACCAAGGCCATAAGGCTGTCACCACCAGCTATGCAGTTCTCATTTCAACTGACCAAATCAATTTAAGTTGGTTGGTTTTAAATTTTTTACGATTTCTTGTGAATTTTCCACAAATTTTTTACTGGTTTTTGAAGGCTTTGAGATTCAAGTAAGGATGAGAGAGAGAGAGAGAATATGAACCATTATTCTCATTTTTTCCATCAGATAATGCCATGTTTATATTTGTGGATGCCCATCCCCAATGATTCCAAAGCCACTTCACCTAATGTGTCCATCATGGAGGTCATGGGGATAATCTTACTGTGAAAATTACAACAGTAAAATTGGATAACACAAACTAATTTGGATTGTTCCAACCTGTCAGGAAGTAGAAGCAAGGCATGTGATAGAAGACCAAGGCTCTAAACTCCAAGGTCCTCGGTATGAGAAATAGGAGCATAAAAACTTCACGATCATGTCATGGTTCTATCTTCAGTGTTTTCTTTCTTATCTTAAATAGTTCTAGTTCATCTGTGTACTTTTCCTGAACTTAGATTTAGGATCTTTTTTCATCATTACTCTACTTCATTTTATTTTTCACTTTTTTGCATATTTCTTTTTGGGCAAGTGGTTCTTAATCTCTCCAATGTAGACAACATCAGTTTAACCTGTTCTATGGCCTGCAAAACAATATCATCTGTTAAAATGCCATATCAGCTAGCACTTCACATCATTATAAGAATGTATAAGGTGGTCTGTACTTTGATGGATCCTCATGTTAGGACAGTATAGCGTATGTCTTTCTGCTCATTGATTGAAGTTCATCGTAACTGAATCAGTTATATTCACCACAGACTCAGAAACACGGCCCACAGTAGGTCATTGTCCTAATTTTGCTCATAAGTTAGTTAGAAGAGATAAAAAGGAATACCTATGTTATCCTTCCGTTCTTTTTTCCCAAAGAGACTCCTTACGAGTTGAAACAGACTATTACAATTTTCACCTTGGTGAGAAATAAACTAGGTTCCATTGCTACATCAAATACAGACATGCTCAAAACATAATTGGAAAAACCATTCACCCCACTCTACAAGAATCATATAAAACCGAAACTTAGAAGTGTAACCATTTGGGATCGACTGCTACCTAAGATTGATCAATTCTTTATCTACATATGGCCTATATAACACTACAATGTTATCAGCACCAGACGACCTTTTGCAGTGAACAGATCGAGCAATTACAACAATAGGATCAAGCAAGGTTCAAAACTGGTTCAGGGGAGCCGGTCTAGGACCCCTTCATACCGGTTCTCCCCTGAACCGGTCAGACCACTGATACACCCACTGTAGGGGCATATCGGAAGGGTCCCAAAACGATACGCGATACTTTGAACCTTGGGATTAGAACTTTGAAAAAGCTCTGAGTTTACTGAAACTTTGGAGAAGCTCCGAGGCACGTCTCAAGAAAAAATAGGTGCTGGTTCAGAGAAAATACTTTGAATTGTGCCTCTTAGATCACAGCCGCCCTCGCGCCACGCGAGTGCGCACAAACTGCACCTCATTGCGCCACACACACATGCACGCGCATTGTTTGGTATCTAATCCCTCAGCTCCTATTATAATTTTTCAACGTGGCACAAGTTAAAAACAAGAGAAAAGAATTTCTCGTATAATTGACCAATCAAGCCCATTGTATTTAGTCGAGATTAAAATCCAACATCAATTCCAATGATTAAGGTCAGAAACGTAAACAGAGAATAGCTAACGGAAATAGAACAGTTACCAATCCCAACACAGTGTAGTAATCATCGGCGAATTCCTCCTGTAAAGTGAAGTCGCTGTTGATGGTAGCCTTGATCTTGCAGCATCGTCGCCGGCCACCAACGCTCATCCATGGGCTGTTGTTCCTCGCTAACGCGCGCCACCGGCTTCTAGAACAAGAGAACTGTGATGGGTTCTGGAATGCGAGAGCGTCGGTGCAGACGGTAGACAGTAGTTTGGCCATCAATCCCAGAACCCTGAAAACTGAAAGAGCTTCCGCTTGCTGACTCGCAGTGTTCGTTTCTTTGTAAACCAGGAAATAGGAATACTAGCGGGAGAGAAGCTGGAAATAAAGATATTTATTTTTAAAATAAAATTACGAAAATATTGAGGACGAGAAAATTCGCCACTTAGACGAGCGAAATTCTTTCAGTGCTGACATGGCACTCTCTACACCATTTATTTTCCTTACTTAAGTTTTACTAGTTTGACAATGCACGAGACTTCCTGCCCAGTGCCCACTAGCCGACACGTGTTAGTGCTTGCTTTGGCTCATTTCCCACTTGCCTAACCTAACCACTGACAGGGATGTCAACGGGTCGTGTTCTATTCAACCCGAAACCGACCCGGAGTATCATCGAGCCGACTAACTGATGTGGAGATATTGAACCCGGCCATATAGTAGACCTGCACCCAACCAACCAAGCATTCATATAATAAATTAACAATACAATACATGTATTCCAAATTTCCAAATAATGCAAACGTCAATTGATCCGATTTAGCACGCCCATCTAAACTCGAGTCCGATTCGAAACCCGAACGAGGTTCAATTAACCCGACCCGTTCACATCCCTATGGCCCATCATCTCTGTTGGGGGTTAGTGAAAACGTACAGAAGATGGGAGTTAAAAGTGATGCTGAAGGCTGAAGGCTGAAGCCTGAAGCCTGAAGTCTGAAGAGGAGTTTATTTGACTGACTGAAACGAGGACTATCAATTTCAATGGACTTTAGCTCTCGTGGCGTGCAAGGCTCTCTGGAGAGAGACGGATTAGGATAGATTCTGGCTTCCTATAACGTGCACGTCATTGGTTAAAGTCATAATTGTGGGCCACATATGCAACCCAGCAAATCAAGGCACTGTTTTGGAAGCTAGCGTTCAGCCGTTCACCGCGAATTAAGGGAAAACGACAAACCACAGATGAGATGTCAATGTATAGGGTTTGGTTCGGGATAGGATGGAGTGGAACTCTGTCCCAAACCGATTATTATTCGGTTCTATATAATAAACTCAGAAGCAAATCAACTGTTAAGCAGGATAAATGGGTCTGATCCGATTTATATTTGACATAATGATATCTACAATTACTTATGATAATATAATGGAAATTTTCAGATTTCTCCACCTCACAAATTTTTTATTTAATTTATATGATTGGAAACTCACAAGTGGAGAATTTGACGTGATAAAGGGGTTACTGCATTATAGATCAATACATAGGGATTAGGAAAATACAATCAAAAAATAAATAAAATTTTGTGACATGGTATTTAATTTTTTTTTGTTATATAACCTTAAATAAAAATGGCATTTAGTCAATTATTTATATGTTGATAAAACAAGTTATTTTAACCAAAATTATCTTGTACACTGTCTTTGAAATTTATACTTTTAGACTAAATATAACCAAAAATTACACAAAAACGGGAGTCCTCATTATTAATTATATAATCAATTCTAAACAGTAAGAACCAATTCTAATCCAAATATCAATTAAGACACAAACCATATTTGTTCGTTCAATTTTATTCTATCGAATAGACCTGAGTCATTGACAAGTCTAACAAGTCTAGAATAAAATTATTCACCATTGCTCTGTTGGTTTTGAATTAGATTCAATTCGATCCAAACCTTATTAAATTAGATTTGTACCGTTTATTATAATTAAGATAAATTATAAGGACCCCTTATATTATGGGGTCTGTGACAAAAACCCCCTATATTTTATTTTGCAACAAAAACCCCCTTATACTATGACCGTGAGGCAAAGATCCCTTTTCGTTATCCTTCCGTCCAAAACGTCTGTTGCCATATTTTTTTAATCCCCATACTACCCTTGCGATGGCAGATTTCTCATGGTTTTGAGTCAAGCAAAACAAAACTTGTTTGTGCTTTGAATGCACCTCAGCCTTTATGATCGAACCGTCTCCAAGCTTGAACCCAGGAGTAACTGGAAATCCCAAAATCAGAATAAATTAGTTAAAATGAGCTAACCAGAAAATTGTTATCAACAAAATGAAAGAAAAAGGACAAAAAAGTAGAGAATAGTACATACCTGAAATATTTGATCCTTGTTTGTCTAATTTCTTATTATCCAAATGGGGCATTTTGTCAGCATCACAAATCGAATAATTTTGCAACTCCGACTTCGGAATCGGCCAACCTGGTGAAGGCGGCGAGGATGCCTCTTCTGAACTACAATGGTTCCGTTCTTCATCCGTAGTCCCAACAGACGTCAAAATATCATAGCTTGAACTGCAGGAACTGCTATCCTGAGACTCTTCAACGGAATCCGTAAATGGCTCAGTTTCCCGCTGGCCGGAAAACTCGATGACACTCTCCATGTACAGAGGATGAAATTCAGCTCCTCTGATTGCCTGAAAATGGCATGGAGCCGGCTCGAACGCGAAGGCCAGCAAGTGAAGCAACCAAATCGCCTTGGCCATTGCCAAGAACTCTTCGTAAAACTCACTCCTCGGGTGGTTGGCCGTCAAAATCACTCGGCCCTATAGTTTGTGTTTTACTAAAACATTCCCTATAGTTTCCAATCAATTTACTTAATCGACCTTTGATGAAAGTGGAAAATGATAATTTTAACACTAACATCCATTCAAATAAATTTAATCAAAATAAATTAAAAACAAAAATACCATTTTTGCCCCTTATAAAACATGGATAACTATTCTATTCGATCAATTTTGTTTTCTATACAAAAAAGTGTTAGGGGTACTTTTGGAATAAACAACCATGGATTCATACCCTTGAACATTTTCTACTCACTTTAGGGGTATTTTTGGAATAAACAACCATGGGTCCATGCCCTTAAACATTTTCCACTTTGTTTAGGTGATCATATTACTATTTTAATATGGAAAAACAAATAATTCTTAATGAAAGGTCAAATAAGTACATAAGTTGCAAAGTATAAGGGATGTTTTAGTAAAATACAAACTATAGGGTAGGTTTAAGTAAATCTTTGAAAGTATAGGGGTGTTCTAGTAAATGGCCATTTTTAAATTCTTCCTCAAATTTTAAGAAAAAATTCATTATTAGCATTTTTTTGGATTTTCGGTAATACCCTGATATCAAATCCACTGAATTAATGCTCAAATCCAATGATAGTGGGTCAAGATACAGTCCTCCTAACCCTAGCTCGTTCGAGTCACAATACAGTCATGTAACTAGAAATTTTCATTGACTCTCAAAGTCCAATAATACCTAGGGGTGAGCAAACGGGTAGGTTCTACCAAAAACTGAATGGAACCGCCCTCGAACCAACATTGAACCGACCCTACCCAATCTGTTATAGGATAGGATTTAGTTTCAAATTATTGGAATTGACCCCCCACCCAGGCTGGTTCCAAGGTCTAGGGGTTTACCCTACCCAAACTGACCTAATGAACCGGCCTTAGTGGAATTGACCTTGGTAGAACCGGCCTTGGAACCAAACTTGCTTTGAAATAAAACCCAAAATACTTTTGAGGATGTGAAGATTTGAACCCAAGCGCTCATGGTTAAAAAGGTCATGGTCTCACTTGACCACTGAGTTACTCAAGTGATTTGATCATTTGTTTTCATTTTAGTACTAGAGAATGACCATGTAGTAAGAACGGGGCTAGTACGTTTTGATAATTTTTATTTTTTTTAAGAAAAAATGTCTAACTTTTTGTTATTATTTCTTTATTTGTATTGTAATATTTAGTTAATTAATTATTGTTGTTATTATTAAGTATTTAATTATTTTATTATCATAATAATTATTATAATTAAAATTTTTACTGTACAAATTTAAAGATCAATCAAAATGGATTGCTTAAATATTAATATTATTTTTAATTAGTAATGGTGATGCTTATTTTCTTATGTTCCTATTAACAATCAACATTTAATTATTGAGTATAGTTATAATAGATTTTCTAATTACACTAAATTTTGGTAATTTACATAAATTTAATGCATAATCAATTTTGAATCGTAGGGCTCTTAATTAAAATTTGTTTGTGACTAAAAGTAACCACTTTTACAATTTTTTAGGAGTTAATGAGTCCACTTCTAGGGAATTTGACTTCCGTTAGGGCAACGCCCAATCGAGCAGCCTTTACAGCCTTGCATTGGGAATATCTCCCTACTCATGTGCTTTATTTTATGGGGGGATATTCCCAATGGAAGGTTGCAAGAAGTTGTTGGGATGGTGTGAGCACGGGGTTGCCCTCAGTAAAGCCAATATCACTTCTGAGATGTTGCTTAATTAAGTTTTAGGATGCCACGTGTTTAATTAAATTTTATGGATAAACATGTGTTAAGATAAATAATAAATGTCTATTGAGAATGTTTAGGAGTGAAACTACCCACATTTTGAATCCTATTTCTTGAATTAATAAGATGACATGTGTTTGAAAGGGGGAGGACTTTAGCCTGACGACTTTCCTTTAGTATATATACTAAGTACGGGGCCACTACTCTGAATTATTTGCATTTTTTAAAATAATTTCTATTAGAAATTTAGATTAGGTTTGTTATTTCATTTTAATATATTTTTATTTGATTTAAGAGATTCACCATATTTTATCTAGAAGAATGGACCCAAACCATTTATTATTTCATTTGAGATTCACAATTATTGAATCATTTTTTTAATTAATCATATTTAATTATTTAACGATTTTTCCTTTTATCAATTTTTTAATTTTTAATCATTTTATTAATTATTCATTTATTTTCTTATTTTCTTATTAGTTAATTTTAATTACTTGATCAATTATTTATTTGAATAAATTAAATTATTCAATATTTCTTATTAATTTAATTCTTAATTTGTAAATTACATAACACTTTATTATTTAACTATCCATTCTATAGTGAATAATCAATTTTACTTGTTTAATCATATTATAGCACTTCTCTAAATTTATAAATTATTTAATAATGCTTTGTTTAAGTAAATGCTTTGAATTATTTAATTATTTTTATTAATAATTGAATACTTTTGTATTTCTCTTATCAATTTGTTTCTTATGTAAATGAATTAATTAATTCAGTTAAGTTAATTGAATTAAGGTAATTACTATAATTAAGTAAGAAGTTAATAATAATGAAGGGAAGTAGGTTAATTAAATCAATTTAATTAAATTGAATAGCCCGTATTATGTATGGGTAAGAAATAAATGGGTAAATTTGTTCGTGAAAACCCATACGCTGTTCAGGTTGTTATTATTATATTTTATGTTAATATTATTTTTTCATAATAAATGTTAATATTACTGAAAATTCGCTCCAAATCAAAGCAGTTTCCAACCGCCTTAGAATTGTATTTACTTTTTTATCAAAAAAAGAATTGTATTTACTTAATAAATAATTATTAATTCATCTATTTATTAATTATTAGTTTGAATTGATGACTATTATTATTAATTAAATATTATTCTCTTCTATTTATAGCCATTGTATTCTCAAGTCGAGGCTTCAAAATGTTTTTCAACCGGGTAACTAATTCGAATCAGCGTTTAATGGGACCCACTTTAAAATAAATTGTTGGTCGAATGCACAGCCGTTTCTTACTCAGTCGAGCCATATTTTCAACCAGGTAACTATCAACCTCCTGGCCACTGGTAGTCAGGCATAAATGATCGCTGGTGATCGGCGATGTCTTCTAAACTAAGGGACAACCTTATGATCGCCGGTATTAAATGGTCGTTGGTTGATCGTATACACCTTCTTCACAGACCAACCATTATGGTATGACACTATCGACCACCGATGACTACACAGACTTAATCGTCAGTGGTTGGCAATCTCAATTTGTACATAGAATACTGATGGCCCAGCCCGACCTAACCCGTTATAAGTTGGGCTTAGTCATAATTTTAGGTTCGTGGGCTTGGCCTCGAGTCTAAAGCATCGGGTTTGATTTTTTTTGAACCGGGCTCTGGTTTTCTCAAAAAAAAACTCAATTCGAGTCCGAGCCCGACATGATACTATATATTAAATAATAAAAAATATATTTTATTTAATAAAATACATATATATATATATATATATAATATTTTTTCTTTGTTATTATTCTCTTTTTTTTCAAGTAATAGTGACATGTTTATTTTTTTTATTTTGTAAGTTTTTAATATAAATAAAATACTTTTTTATTGAATAAAAAAAGAAAAATTTCTGTTTTCGAATTTCTGATAGGGCTCGGGCTCAGGCCCGAGCTTCGGTCGTTATATGAGGATCGGGTTCAGGCTCAAGACCTAGGCCCGATGGTCGGGCCGGGCCGGGCTCGAGCTCGAGTCTGAATGTATTCTGTTGATACATAGACAAAGCCCAACCGGACCCACAAATAGGTCTATTTGTACATCATCCTTCAAACTCATACAACAAACCAAAAATCTACGCAAATTTATAATAAACAACAATGAAGGAACATGGACTGTAGTAAGCATTAAAAATGGAGGTTGTAGTAAGAAACATTCTTCAAACTCATACAACACAACAAAAATCTACTTGAACTTCTAATAAGCATTAAAAACTGTAGTACGTAAGAAATAATAAACCAAACCAAATCTACAAGAACTTCTAATAGGTCAGTGGTATATATTCCTCAGATTCAGATTGTGTACTGATTCCATCTTTTGAATCACGACTTCCTGATGCACTGGGTACAGTTAAACGTGAAGTAAGGAGTAAGCAGGCAGTAATTGAATGAAAAGACAACTTCTACATACAACTAGGAACACCATGCCTGTAAAGATTCCAAGCAAGCACCAGGGAGCTGAAAGGAATCAACTACCGGAATCATCTGAACCTTCTAACTACAATAACCGGCCATGGTGGCTATTCGGCTAGTATGTCCTCTTCTAACTACAATAACCGGCCATAGCAACTTATTGGGTCTCAGAAAGGTAATGCATTATCATTGCCTGTTTCTGTGGTTTGCTTTGTCTGAACCTAGATCAAGATACTAATGAGAATTGTAGTTTGAACTTTGATAAATAGGTATACACTCTACTAATTTCGACTCCCGGTCTTGATCCAGAACTTTAATCATATTTGATGTAGAGGTTGTGTTTCTTAATTGCAAAGTTGCAGTTTGGGTGTAGTGGGTGGTGGTGAGTTTGCTGAAATCTTTTTTGTGGCAGTTTGGATGTAGAGGTGCAGAGTTGCAATTTGGATGCAGTTCGAATGAAATGGTTGGTTCTTGGCCTAGTAACTAAATAATCTCTCCTCTTCCTACAATTTAGGTACGTGGCCTACTAATTGATTAACCTCTCATCTTCTTGTCTAGCCTACTAATTGAAACTACATTCGAATGAGGGGTTTTAGTTTGTTAAAATTTACTTAATTATTTAATTAAAGATTAATATTATTTTTAATTAGTAATGGTGATGCAAACTTGATCAGTACAATTTGTCCCAAGGCTTGCCAATTCAGAAGCACATTGTTTAGCAAAGCATGGACTTCTTCTTAGGTTGCATCTTGTATTGATAACGATTGTACTTGAGCCAATCTTATTGAATTGCCTTGTTAGGCATAAAAAAATAGTAATGGTGATGATTATTTTTTATATTCTTATTAATAACAGTATTTAATTATAGAGTATTGTTGTTAATATAAATTTTCTAATTACACTAAATTCTGGTAATTTACATGACTTTAATGCACAATCAGTTTTTGAACTGTAGGGCTCTAAAATAAAATTAAAATTAAAATTTGTTTGTGACCAAAACCACTTTTGACAGTTTTTTAGCTGTGGATGAGCCCACTTGTTTGTTTATTTAAATTTTAGGGTGCCACATGTTTAATTAAATTTTATGAATAAAACATGTGTTAAGTTAATAAATAATTGTCTATTGAGAAAGTTTTGGAGTAAAACTATCCATTTTTTGAATCTTATCTCTTGAATTAATAGGATGCCATGTGTCTAAAAGAAGAGGACTCTAGCCAAAAGACCTTCCTTTGATATATATATATATATATATATATATATATATATATATATATATATTAGATTTGAACGTGTATAATAAGTAATGTAAAAGGTAATACTTACAAAATTTAAATGATAAGCTTTGAACCATATATTTATATATTATGATAATGTACATATAAAATTATTTAATTTAATCAATAAAGATGATATAAATTTTAAACTATATATTATATTTATTGAAAATCAAGTTTTTAAAGAACATGTCATTTTTTGAAGGGGAGAGTAAAGAAAGAACAGGTTTCATGGGTAAACCCTCGAAATCGAACCAACCCATTCTCACCCCTACAAGGTAGGCTCCAGGTTCTACTATGGAACCAAATCGAACCAACCCATTCTCACCCCTAATAATACCTCATCACTTTATATAGGGTGTTCAGACCAAAATGATGAAATCTAACCCAAAAAATCCGGTTAACGAAAACGACTAGTATATATATAAATATATATACATATGTTTAATATATATTTATATTAGGGTAAATTACAAAGACCCCCTTGTACTATGACCGTGAGACAAAAACCCACTTCCGTTAATTTTCCGTTAAAATCTCTCGGTGTAATATTTTTTAATCCCTATACTACCCTTGTAATATCTATTTGAATAATACACTGTTCATCTTCCCACCTCAGGATACACGAACAGCGGTGGCAATAATCCTTTCTAAGTGCCGTTGTTGTTCCTGTATCATTAAGGGGTTGATGAGGATAAGCGCCGCTGCTGTTCGTATTCATGTATCGTGAAGGACGGAGACAAAAACCCCCTTCCAGCACCTTCAATGACGATCATGCCTTGCATGAAAGGGGCTGTTGATGAGGATGATCCGCTTGTGGCTCCGTCCTTCACTTTCCCGATCAGGGTCATCGGATTCTCTCCTCGGTGAGCTCGTGAAACCCAGTATAAGAGGAAGAAAGAGAGAGATCTCTATTTCTACTACTGATTAGTTGATCCAGAAACGATGCCTCGAACATTTCTGGTTCGAAGGCCATGGGTGATAGAGATAAAAAAATCAGAAATCAATTGAAGAAAGAGGCAACGAGAGAGATGACGATGACGATGATTAGATATTTATTAAGGAATAAAGAGAGGGGGTGAAAGACGGCAAGGTAAAAATATAAAGATGATGAGAAAGAGAAACGCCCACAGGAAATAGGAAGGTTGTAGAACGCTTTCAGCCCCGCTACTAAATAATGTTCATTGTTTATCAATCTTGGAGTTTACATGATTAAAATGCCTTTTCGAAGATTTCAGAGAGAAGATTCTTTCATTTCATTTATTACATTAATTTAATTTATGGCCTTTTTCAGAATAAGATATTTTCCTAAGGGAGGAGGAGGAGAGATGGACGGTGGAGGAGATGGAATTCGGTTAGCACTACCCTTAGTAATCCCAATCCCTACTTTCAAAAGGCATTACCGCCTACTGTTTATCTATCGTGAGGTTAGGAAAGATAAACAGTGTTTTTTTTTTCAATTATCTCGAATAAATATTATAAGGGTAGTATAGAGATTAAAAAAATATTCTAACAGTAGATTTTAACAGAAAATTAAAAGGGGATATAACACTGCGAAAAGGTAAGTACTCAGTATGGATAAGTAACTTTTTCATCTCTATATAAATAATATAGAAGGTAAATTACAAAGACCCCTGTACTATGACTGAGATAAAGACTCCATTTTCATGTCTTTGTAATTTACCTTTTATATTATTTATATAGAGATGAAAAATTTTTCCATCCATATTTAGTACATAGCTTTCCTGAGTGTGTGTATATATATAAATAGATAGATATTAATTTTTTTTATTTTAAGTAACTTATTTTTTCAAAAAAAAAAAACATTTGGAGTCCAGGATGAGGAATATGATCCTCACCCGTTGCTATTCCTATATTTATATTATATATTGATTTATAATCTATATTAAAAATATAAAAATTAAAGAACTAAATGGGTAGAAAACAGAATTAATCAACCGGTTAATCCATTGGTTTTGGTTCATGATTTTCCAAAAACCGAAATATCGGTTCGATTTAAAATAAAAGGTCGACGGTTCGGTGGTTCGGTTAACCGAACCATGAGCAACCCGGTTTCATCAGTCATCTCTCGCACGTGATATAATCATATGAAAGTAGCATCCGAAATAGCGAATTCTGAAACCGAGCAAAAGCAGAAGTCGAGCGGTACTCGATACCACCGAGGGATCAAAACAACCGGAGATGAAGACAGCCGATACGACGTCGACCGCAGCCAACGGCAATTCCCATGGAGAAAAAGACAAATACGACGACAAGATCGCCGGATTCCTTGCGTTTTCAGGTAACGCCATGAACACTCTCAAATCCTTCAACCCTTTCAAAAACAACGACTTCAGTAGCAGTACCAGCACCTGGAGTAGCAAATTCTGCCAAGCATCAACTCCGCCACTTGAACAATCCCGGGCGTCTGCTCCTCTGCGTGGAGACAAAGACAAAGACAATGACAAGACCTCTGAATTCGTCCTGTTTTCCGGTACCGTCGTGAGCATTCTCAAAGCCCTCAACCCTAAAAATAGCAGCAACATCTGGAGCAGAAAACCGTGCCACGAATCAACTCCGCCACTTGAAGAATCCCAGGCGCCCGCTCCTCCGGAAGCTGTCAAGGTGGGCAACACAGTAAATTCAGTGAAAGAAAGTTCAAATGGATTGTTTGTTTTGTTATTTTCATTTCCTTCTTCTTTTTGAGTAGAACCTGGCGAGATCCCAAGAGCAAGACAGGCCACAATCGTCGTGTCTAACTATAGAGATTGAGAGGGGAGATACCCTTTGGGGTCTCTCTCGGAAATACGGGGTACACTTATTCTATCCGAGTTCTAATTTGATGAAGGATTCTTCTGTGGAATTTCATTCATATTCGGGCATTTCATAGACTCATACTGTAAATTCTTTTTCATGATGTATACTAGGTGTCGATTGATGCGATCAAGGCGGCTAATGGGCTCGCAGGGGACACCATTTATGCTGGGAAGAAACTCATCATTCCAGATGTTTGATATTTCTTCTTCTTCTTCTCCCTTGTAGTTTCCTTGTGCACTGTGCTGTAGATTTTAATTTTATGCTTTTTTTTCTCCTTTTTTTGTTTTTTGTTTTGGAAGCGAAGGGATGAACATTCAATGTAACAAAGAGGAAAAGGTAAAGAAAAAGAGAAAGTTTTTGCCTTTTTGGATCCCCTAGTTTCTTTATGCCATGGACTCTGCAATTGTTCCACCAGTAGTCATTATTTTATTTTATCGAGGCTCAAGCTAATTTATTGACTATTTCAGTTCACTGGTTATGGTGACTTCGGACTTGGGATGTCGGGTCTGGGCTTACGATTTGAGTCCACGAGATATGTGCCTTTGGTTGGAAATTTAGAATTGAATTGAAACTTGTTTAAAATGATCTATAATGATTTTGATTTTTTATTTTGTAATAATGATTTTGAATTCCATGCCTCTTCTGTTCTATTTCTCTAGTCATTTGTTATCACTTTATGTGCTGATTTAATATGCATTGCAAAGATGTCTTGTTTACCATGGATATAGGCAAGAGACCTATTTCAGCTATATGTTTCAAGCCAGGTGAGTTTTCTTGCTGTCTCATGCCTAATGAAACAGTTCCTTCTTTTTAGCACCAATTTTCTCTTTGCTTTCTAAGATTCATCTGCAAAATATGTGTTTCTGTGAAAATTCAGGCTAGCACTTTTCTGAGCTTGGAAATTCATAGAACTTTAGTATTTGGTAGTGCCTTGGCAATTCCTAGTGTGTTCACTGTTCTGTTCATCCTTTTTGGCTTCTGTATGCTTGGGGGATCTTTGTGTTTGATTTTTATTCTTTCATTGATTAACAAGTTTGTAAGTCATACATTTTCCCAATCTTTATTGGCAGAAAGCATTGATTTTACTAGCTCAAAGTCTTACCAGCATGGTTTTAAACGGCGCCAATGATGAACTCGCCTCCTGAAAGAGAGATGATGCCCAAGAAGGCTTAAGCATTGAGGCATGAGGAGTATGCCTAGGCAATAAAAGGCATAAGCCTCAGAAGTTCTTTTACAGCTTGGCATGCATAGGGAGATTATTTTGGTCACATTGACCAAATAACACTAAATTATAACATAAAGAATTCATGTTTAATGTCCAATGTTCTGTTTGTTTGCAATACAAATCTGAACCCGATACAAATTTTGCACCCAGTTCAGTTTTGCATCCGTTTGTTTGTAATTATGATTTGCACTCCTATCCAATACAAATATCATACTTTTTGTCTCATTTGCACTCATTGGCAGCGCAAATTGTGTCTCAAAAACTGATGCAAAATCCACCTTCGACCTACCTTGATTCCCTCTCATATATAGTGAGGACTGGGGACCACAACATCTAGCTTCCTATCTCACTCCTAAACAAATAACATTCCTACCTCCATTCTCTTGTATATAAACTATATAAGGTGGGGGACAACATCATTTTACTTCCTAATTCTCACAAACAATCAAGACAAAATCAAATCCGAAGCAATAATAAACCAGAATTTACACAGCCCATTTGCACTCAACCAAACTGAGCCTAATGTTTTTTCAATTTGTATCATTGTTATACAAATTTGTGTCTCTACAACTATGCTTGGTTTGTTAAATATCTCTCCATGTTTTTTATATTTATATTCACTAGTTTCTAATTTCCCATATAAAGTGTAAAATTGTCATTCTATCTACATGTTTGTTGAATCTGTGTATATCTTATGTTTTTTATTGTTAATTATTTATTTATACTTTGTCAATTTGGTATTTACTTTCGGTAGTTTTTTTATAATTTCTAATTGTCATTATAAATTATAATCTAGTAATGTGTATGCAAGTTTATTTAATTTCGTATGTACATGTGTGTTACTGAAATTATCTGTATTTCTATTGTCTACATTTTCTTATTTTTGAGGATTACAATTTTGGGGAATGGGATTGAAACACCTTTGGTTGATTAATAAAGCCTTGCTTGGTAAGTGGTTATGGCGTTATGGTGTGGAGAAGGATGTCCTTTGGAGGAGGGTGATTATGAATAAATATGGAAGAGATGATTTCAACTGATCTACGGGAATTCCTCTAAATACATATGGTACAAACATCTGGAGAGGTGTGATGAAGATCCAGGATGAATTCTCCCAGTTCAGATCCTTTAAAGTTGGTAATAGGAAGCATATGTCTTTCTGGAATGATGTTTGGTGTGGTGCTAGACCATTGAGATTATCCCTCCCAAACCTGTTCAATATGCCCTAAATAAAGAAGTTTCTATTAGGCTGTGTTTGGTTTTAAGGAGAAAATAGGGAAAGGAAATGAAAGGTAGGGAAACCTTTACAAACCTTGTATGGGTTTCCCTACCTTTCCCTTCCTTTCCCTACATTTTCCTTCAAACCAAACATAGCCTTAAGGAGCGTTGTGAGTTGGTGGCTGGAGAAGTGGTCTGGTCCCCGGGTGGAATGCTGCCAAGTCGTGTCTTTTTTTTTTATGATAAATCATTTCTGTTGAAGTTGAATGCTCCAAACCAGCCAGCAGCGGCTTGGAGATGGATGTGGAAGGTAAAGGGCAACTGAAAGCTCCTTCAAAGTCAGCCTTTTTCCTGTGGTCTGCCATCTTGGATGGAATGTTAATAATTGACTATCTGCAGTCCAAGGAAATGACCTTGGTCAGTAACTGCAGTTTGTGTAAGGACTAAGTAGGAAGAATCAGCGGATCACCTGCTTATTCATTGCATTTTTTTTTTGGCATTTGGATGCATTTCAGTCAGCTGTTTGGACTGCAAATGACTGTCCCTATGGACCCCAGAATGCTTTGTTGCGGCTTGTCCTTCCAGTCTTTAACAAGAGGGGTTCTATTTTATGGAATCTGGTCTCCATAGCCATCTGTCGGAGATCGGATCTGCTCCTTACAGAGTGCGCCTCACACTAATCTCACAGCACATTGCAGCCGTACATTGAGAACATCGCCCATACATGATTTTATCATTCATGGGAAGATGTTCCCAATACACTGAGGATGGTGTGAAGATGTTCCCAATACACGGATGCAATGCACTGTGAGGATGGTGTGAGGCGTGCTCTGAGGAGCAGATCCGAACTCCATCTGTTGCAGATTTAGTTGAAGAGAAATCAGATAATATTTAATGACTTGGATTCCCCAGTTGAGGCTGTAATTGGAAGGATGGAACCATGTCTTTTTAAATGGTCTGCATTATAATAGGAATTCTCAGGCTTGAGATTCTCTGTTTGCAGGTCCCAGTGGCAAAGGGTTATTTGAGATGATCAATTTATAATCTGAAATTTTTGTTGTTTCTGTTTCAGTGGTAATTCTGTGGAGGAATCTCTTCTTCCCTCCTAATATTTTAATGAAATCGTGTTCCATCTTTCATAAACAAAACAGTCTTTAGCCTTTCAAAACCTTGTTTATGGGATATTTCTGATATCATTTTTTACTAGAATTACAAGTTAGTCTTTTTTTTTTCTTTTTTTGGAAAGAAAGGGAATGTATTACGATAGAAAAAAAGAAGGCAGTCACAGTACAAAATCAACAGCCCAGGGCTCTTACTAGATAAAATTTGCCCTCTCAAGATTCACTATCCAATCAGGGCAATCAAAAAGAAAAAATCCACCATCTCTGAGACCCCTCTGAGCTAGAAGATGAGCAGCACTATTACAGTTCCTGTTAACAAAACAAAAAGAATAATCCAGGTTTGCGATCGCTGAAGAAATAAATGTCCTTGACCAAAAGAGATAGATCTGTTGCAATGTCACGACTCTTTCCATTCAAAACAAGTGCTAGTGACTCAGTCAGTTTCCAGTATGCATGTGGCTATGGGCATTGTTACATCTAGTCTAACTCTTACCCTGAGAAATTGACTCCAGCATGGACCGCTTTGGTCTTCATTCCGCCCTAAAAATATTTTGACAACCTTCCCCGAGTATTTGATTGCAACCCAACTGGACATCATGGATTCTGACAGTTATATCCAGTTCCGGGAAGGTTAACTCTCGAGGGATTATACTAATTACTAGGTTCCCATCTCCTGAATAGGATTGGAAATTCTTTCACTAGTCACGGTCCTCAATCCAGGACCCAGTCGACATTCGGAAAGAAATCCGAAGAATATTCCCCATCTGCCATTCCACATCGTACTTGGGGATTTGCTCCACATACTGTGCACAACATCGAGAACACCTTGTGCATTTAGCTGCCTTATCTGCTAATACCTTGTTGTAAAGGCCATTGACACAGAGAGCATCCAAATCCAAAGTGTTAGTAAGATCGTCACCCTTTTCCGTTGGGTTTGCATTTCCATCATCCATTTGCTTCTCTCTACTACTACTACGAGGAACAAGCTCTCAGAATGCTAATTCCACCTAGAGTGAGAAAGCTTTGCCGAAGGAGAGAAACGCAAAACTCCACCTACTCAAGGAGAGCCTTTGAATGTTCTCTCATCCTCTGTGTGCTTCCGTTTCCAAGACGTGTATGTATATGCATTTCAAGTTAGTCGAGCTAGCCTGGGTTGTGTGACCCGAACTTGAGCCTCTCAATCAAAGTTGAACTTCCGGTCAAACCAGTAAAAGTGTAAAATAATGACCCAGATAGCTAAATGGGTCCCATCCAAGTTTGGTTTGATTCAGAAACATTGATCTCAATCAATAACTAGAGACAATTTGCCAACTGAAAATACCGCAATCAAAGATTAGATTAGAGGAAAAAGATTTCACTTCAAATTTTTTGCGTTGTGAGGGCTAACGCTACTATGCCACTTTAGATTTTTTCGATTTTCGGTGGAAATGTTGCAGCAGCAATAATAACAATCTTCCATGGCTAAATATCAACCTAAGCAAAAGAGTCGGAGATTCCTCCTTTTTCTTGGTCTCTTGATTACGGGTGAGCATGGGTTGAGTCGAGTCGGTTCTATTTGATGGCATAACCTAGAACCTTATAGGGTCAGTTCTAGGTTTTTGAAACCGGAATCGACCTTGTAAAGGTCAGTTTTGACTTTTGCGGTTTCAAGATCAGTTCTAGGGTTTACCCGTGAAACATGTTCTTTTTTTACTGAACAAAAAAATGAAACATGTCCTTTAACTTGATTTTTAATAATGATAATATATAGTTTAAAACTTTCATTATCTTTATTGATTAAATTGAGTAACTTAATATTAATATGTAGATGATCATAACATATTAATATATTGTTCAAAATGTGTCATTATAATTTAAATTTTATAAATATTACCTTTTATATTATTTATTATAAACATTCAAATATTAAAATGAAAACAAATGATCAAATCACTTAAGTAACTCAATAGTGAAGTGAGAGCATTGCTTTTATAACCATGAACGCTTGGGTTTAAATCTTTATATCCTTAAAAATATTTTGGGGTTTATTTCAAGACAAGTTCAGTTCCAAAATTAGTTCCACCAAGGCCGACCAAAGTCAGTTCATCGGGTCGGTTCCAAGAATTTGAAACCGGACCCTACCCTGTAACAAATTGGATAGGGTTGGTTCAAGACTAGTTTGAAGTTGGTTCTATTCAGTTCTAGGTAGAACCTACGCATTTGCTCATCCCTATTCTTGATTTCCGTGCTGCTTCTTTACGCTTGATGAATGTTACATAATCATAGACAATTAGACATAGAAACTAGTAAGTAAATTGGTTGTCTATGGCTCCAAAAGTCCAAACGGTTCAAAGTGAAACAATCTTGTTGTGTGACACAGTAGTGAAAGTTTATTGTTTTTCGTAGATCAAAACAACACAATTGTGGCCCCAAAAATATTGATGATAATTGAGGGAGAATTCATGAATGATGAACCATTACAAGCAAAGTAGCAGTTTTGTGTAACAAAAACTTGAATACTGGACAAAGTAAAAGTAAATAGATTGAATCAAGGTTCAAAATATCAATATATGATATATTCAGTATAGGTGTATCGTATCGATATCTCAAGTCATGGGCATGTGGCATGGCTGCATCGTATGGAACAGTACAAGGGACATTTGAATGTTAATGGTCCCATAATTGCCATTATAAGTTCTTGATCAATAAGTTGTTATTCACTGTTCATCCAAACTTTTTTATGGTTTTTATATATTGAGTTAATAGTTTGGGCCTCTAATTTATACCTGCAGCTGAAACTTGTTAAATCTATGTTTTTTCCTAAAATTGAAAATATCTAAAAAGTATAAAAAATAGTTATATATATATATATATATATATATTATTTGATGTATAATTAATAGATTATTTTAAATATCTGCATATTCTAGACTATTGTAATATTATCTATGCGTAATGTACTTTTTTTCATGTAACACATCAACAGCTATATCTGACTTTGAATATGTATTGTGATATTGCCCAAATGTATAAAAGGAACAGATCCGAATCCGAATGGGGACCTAGAAATGCATCGACCCGATCAAGATCCAACCCTTTTTCCAACGGTCACTTTAGAAGGGTAACATTGAAAAATGAAAAGTTACCGTTGCTTGGCTCAGTGTATTTCTGAGTTGCTTCCATGAAAGCAGCTAATCCACGCATCGGGATTGGTATGCATACACAACCCTGATTCTGTTTTGAACGGCTTGAATACAAAGAACCAGCCTCGAGTGATACTTCTCTGGACCTGGATGAATTCCCCTCCTCATTCACCATACAAATCTTCTTCTTTTATTGGTACAAATAATAAATGTGAGGCACACGTGCAACACCATCTCTACCGTCCATTCCTGTAGCAAAGCCCGAGAATGCACCAGTTACGACACCTTTCTGCTCTCCACTTTCCTTTTGGAGTTAATTTAAAAAAAAAAGGATCTTTTCTTAGCTGCAGACTGCAGAGTTGAGTTCGGAAGGTGGACATCATATTCCAGAATTAGGGTGTTGTTTTTAATCCCTCAAATCTAAATATCAACTGCCATCACAGACCCAATTTGGGGATTAGGGTTTTTTATTATGACTTCATTAAGGATTTGATTAGTCTTGGATTGGAGTTGGAAATCTACATACATTCTTCCTTCTAAAATCTTGAAGCAAATTCTATGGCAATGCCCATCAAAATTGTGAAAACCCCATCTAATTCTGGACAGATAGCCACTTAAATAATCTGATTGATTAGGTTAGGATTTGAGTTTATGAGTCATTAATGAACCACTGAATGTGGGTGGATTCTATCGGGTCTGGGGCTGGTTTGACCGCTGGACCCTCTTAATTCTCCATGTGATGTTGAGATCACCGCCATCATGTGGACCCATTATGACTTGAATCTCAGTGGTCTTAGCTGAGCCACGTGGCGAGTAAATGGGCCCCCAAGAATGTGTTAGTGTTACAGCTGATGTGTACCCAACCCAGCTTTGCCTTTGCCTGTAGATAAATAATAAAATCAGTAATCCTTACTTCAAAAACCCGCCAGTCCAGTTGTAATAATATTTGATATTATACCAGAGAGCCCAGCATAGACACTCCAAATCCAACTGTCCCCTTCTTCATGCTCAATCCACTGTTCTTTAACAAAGCAGGCGAAGTAAACTCCTCGATTGCACTCCCAACAGGAACAGAGCCATCATAATTCAAAATCCTCTCTCTCTCTCTCTGCAATGGAACCCAGACCTCCATTCCTTTTCATCTTACTAGCACTCCTCTTATCTTCCACCGTCACCATCTCTTCCTCTCTCTCCCACAACTCAACTTCACCATCACCACCACAAATCTCTCCAACCAAATCGCCCTCACCTTCAGCTCCATCTCCAACGCCTACAAAACCTTCGTTCTCACCTCCAGCTCCAAAACCTTCAACATCGCCATCTGCTCCATCAACCCTTGATCCAAAACAGCTCCTTGCTCTGCAATCTCTCAATATCCCCACCGTCAAGGACCCCTGCATTCAGCCCTCCCTCCACAATACCACTCTCTGCGACAATGGCAAGCCCTTCCGCCACCTCCTCTCTCTCCGCCTCGTCAACTGCTCCGATGACGTTGAAATGTCCATCACCGCCCTGAAATCTCTAAGCACATTGCAAGATCTCGAATTCCTAAACTGCCCCATCCAGCCCGTTCACTTCCCCGCCGAGCTCATCGCCAGCCTCCGCTCCTTCTCTTGTATCAACAGCCTCCGTAAGCTGACCGGCGTTTTTCTCGGCCGCTTAAAGAACCTCACCGATCTAACAGTCTCTCAAGTGACAGTTAACGCCAGCGGACCGATTGTCATTTTTGGTAACTTGAAGAAGCTGAGGTCTGTAACGATTTCAAACGCCAATCTTACTGGTTATCTCCCCAAAAGATGGCATTTGAACTATACCCATATCGATTTATCTGGTAATCGACTCAAAGGAAGGGTACCCAGTTCATTAACACTTCTCGGCGACCTTGAGTTCTTGAATCTTTCTTCAAACACGCTCTCTGGTGAGCTCCCCACTTCGCTGGGGGACCTGTTATCGCTTACAAATGTTTCATTTGCTTCGAACTCATTGTCGGGTCCTATACCCGACTCAATGTCGGAGATTCCAGGTCTAGTTCACCTCGATTTGAGCTCGAACCAGTTCAATGGAACCATCCCGAAGTTCATCTCAGAGATGAAGCAGTTGAAGTATCTCAATCTTGAGAACAATAACTTTCAGGGGATCATGCCCTTCAATGGGTCTTTCATAAAGAGGTTGGTCGTGTTCAAGGTAGGTGGCAATAGCAATCTTTGTTACAACCACACGATTATTTCGTCAAAGCTGAAGCTCGGGATTGCACCCTGTGACAAAGATGGGTTTCCTGTGTCGCCCCCACCGGCCCGGTCATCGGATTCATACGACAGTAGCAGCAGCGGCGACGACGATGAAAGTTCAGATGGTAGCAGCAAATCCAAGGATGATCATCGCCATGGACCAAGTAAGATTGTTCTTGGAGTGGCAATTGGGCTTTCATCTATAATTTTTCTAATTGTGTTCTTGGTTCTTCTCTCAAAGAGGTGTGGATGAAAGAAAGTAGAGATTAGTTTACTTTTTACATAAAAGGGAAAAAAAAGAAATTTAGGAATTATAAGTTGGTTTTGTTTAATCATGACTCGTGAGGAGTGGATGCAAAGGGAAGAAAAGATAAAGGTGGAAAATCATTGAAGGGGTGTAATTCTTTTTTTTATATGTATAATTATTTCTTTCATTCTACTACAGCTGGAGAAGAAGAGTTCTCTCTCTCTGTTACCATTTTTTAAAAGTGTAGTTACTATGGATTGTATTATTGTTGCCATACATGTAAAAGAGTGGCCGATGATTCATTGGAGGAGCTTTTTTGTTGTTTATCTTGAAATTGTTTTCTTCATTGCTGTTGTCATTCTGACTCAGAGATGCTCCATGGTGGTAATGATGTTCTCTTATGGTGGGTGGGAGGGGAGTTGAGGATTTTTTATTGTTTATTACAAGTAAATCTAGTGTTGTTATGGGTAAACAACTAAGCATTGAATTCTCTTTTGTTTACCTCTTTCTGTTAATACCATTCTAGGTATATATAGTTTTTATTTCTTCAGCCCTATTGTGCTTGTCTTTTAACTTGTTGCTTTATTTTTCTTTCTAAATTTTCAGAAACATGACTCGTGCAGTCCATTTGGGTAGGTGATGGGCTTATGGTTCCCATTTCAATATCCATGTTCAGACTTCAGAGTCAATTTGATATCCAAAGTACAAATCCAATATACTGAACCGGTGTCTGTGTCTGTCCTGAACGTTTGTCCCTATTTTGCTATCACCAGGACTTTTTATTATTGTTTCAAGGAAATTGAAGCTTATCTAGGGGCTAACGGCTAGGCTTGTACAAATTACTCTCACATATATATTAAAAAAGGGTAAATATAAAAACCTCTCATTGAGTTTTTCTGACAATCGCAAAAAGCTCTCTTGTGTTTTGATGTTAATAAAAACTTCGCTTGTGATTCTGAAAACAATGTACAAATACTTTCCATTTAGGGGTGCAAATGGATTGGATCATGATCCAATTTGAAATCCGATCTTATTTGGTTGAATTCAGATCATTCTTGTTTACCTTTGGGTCGGATTCGAGAAGATCTGATCTATATTATTTATTTATTTATAAATATATTTTTCATATTATGTTTTTATAAATTTGTTATATTATTTATTTTTTATCAAAAAAATTATATATATATGATGAAAATAATTAAAAAATACTTGTATATTTTGTTTTTACTTTATTTAAATTAGTATATTTTATTTTTTTCTTTTAATAATTTATTAATTTTTAAAGAAAATAAGTCGGATCTGATCAGATCCGAATATCCGACTTATCAATAAGATTCGAATCCAAATCAAGTCCTATCAAATCCGATCAAATTTTTAGATCGGATCGCATCCAACATTGTTAATGTCAGATCTATTCAAATATACCTTGATTCGAATCTGATCTGATCCATTTGCATCCTTACTCCCATTCAATATTCATTCTGGTAATAAAATCATTAAAATTATAAAAATGCCATTACCACCATTATGGTATTATTATACAATTGAAAATTGCAGCATTTTATTTCACCACGTACCTTGTATACTTGTGTTTGCCACCGTTGATAAATATAGCATGTATTTTGTTTCATGGACATTTCATGATAGGCGTTTATCAAAATGCCGTCATATCATCGCCAAATCAGCATTTTTTCCATTATATTCATCCGTAGGTATTGATATCACAAAAGTGAATTTTATTTATATACACACCAAACATTCCTCCAATAGTTGAGAACATTTATTCATTGTTCCGCTGATGTGGTGTTAATGGCACCTAGTTGTCCATAAACAATTTATCAAATACTTTTCTCAGTTTTGAAAACAAATCAAATACAAACACATACATAATCTCTCTCGTAATGGCAAAATCTCTCAAACCTATAAACGATGCAACAGTTGAATATTATTATTCTGGTCTTTTAAGACTCCAGTCCAACCAGTCTTATAAAATATATGGGGCCCACTAAGAAATTGAAGGGAGAATGTTGGGGGTCGCGATGCCAAATTCACAGGCAAGATGCGGTTGGAGTGGGGGTATAGACTGGGTGTTTCACAGCCTGCTGAACAGCTAAAGTGTTCATTGCTATCTGCTGAACAACTCCCTTGGCCTATCCAAAGACCAGCAGCCATGCCAATCCCCCTTCAAATCACAAAAGAAGTTCAACCAACTATATCAAAATAAAACCGAAATCTACCAGATTTTATTCTTTCTTTTTTTTTTTAGCTTTACCTGAATAAAGGAAATATTAGGAATGTGTCATAACCAAAATTCTTAAAAAAAAAAAATCCGAAACTTCAATTTAACAAATCAGAAGCCCAAACGGTTTGACTTCAGAAATAAAATAAAATTCACAGTAAGAGGCCAAAGAAAACAGCTCCAAAAACCTTCAATGTTCTTGCTTGCTTTATCCAAACCGATATGTCAGATGATATTCTAGAAATCCATTAATGATTTATGAATCAAATTATTACTAAGAATAAAGGGTTTTGTTTTTTAGCAGGAAAGAAGCATCCACCACCCTGAAGGTTTTACATATCTCATTCTTCAAGCATGTGAGATCTCGTTAAGTGTTGAATAATGTTGAGATTAAGGTTCAGTTTGCAAAGAGTATAAATACAAATATGTAGAATGCAGAACTTATACTTTGTACTAATTTGTATCTGGTTACGTAGACTCTTCAGAGAGTCGGTGGCTCGTGAACTGCTTGCTGTTTTGCCACACTGAAAATTGGACAGACAATGGAACGCTACCCAGGTCTTATTAACGCATACAGTAACTTTTTTGTTTGAGGAATTGAAATAAATTTTCTTTTTGGGTATTTTAATAAATATACATATCAAGGAATGGTTTTTAAGGGTAAAACTATGGTTTTCAAAACCAGACAGAACCGGAAAACTGGGAACCGGTCCATTTTACCCCAGAATCATCATTTTGGCCAAAAACTGTTGATTTGGTCAGTAAATCATTGACTTGGGCATTTGAATCATTCGAACTGTTCAGCGGTTTTTATCTGTTTTTATTTTTTATGTTTTTTTAATTTTTTGTCAAAATGGTCTATATATTCGATCCGAACGGTCAGACCATTCAACCCAGGAATCGGACCCCTGAATGGTTCATTATCCAGTTTGATTTTAAAAACCTTGGGTAAAACTGGTATTTTGAAAAGAATATAATAAATATTACATCAGCCTTTTTGTTTAGAAAGTTAAAGGAGGAAATTGTATACTTTGTGAAAATTAATTATAGGGGAGGTTTTTGCTAATATCAAAACCTAGAGAAGTATGATTTTATATTTTACACATAAAAAAGGATATAAATAGAAGGGAAAGAAAGGAAGTTATTGTGAGGTTCTCTGTCATCTCAGTAACATATATATTATATATTGGGCCCCAATGAATGGGTCTAAAATCATTTCCCAAAATTTTCTCCTTCCATGGAATAATGTTTATAGGCCATGGCTTATGAGGCCCCTTTTTACAGTATTTTATAAATATTTTGACAACTGTTAAAAGTTATTTTTAATCTTTTTCAAAATAGTTGAAGGGACAAAGTATAAAAAATATTTGAAAGTGCTCATTTAATGTGCTGATCAGACTCGGTTGGACGACCATTATACCTCTTCAACTTTGCTGAAGGTCGGATCAAGTTGACCAACTGAGGCCTGAGCTGGAATTTGCTGCGCATGCTTCCCTAAAACATGCCAACCATTGACCAATCCGAATCTCCTACTTCTCCCCCATCCGCCATCTCTACCCACAGGATACTACAGGCGCGCATTGGGAATATCACCCTTATTCATGGGGAGATGTTCCAAATGCACGGTAGTATCTCAGTATCTTGTGGGCAGGGATGTGAAAAATGTGTTTGAGCAGGAAATCCAGAGTGTCCATTGACATCCCTCTTTGAAACTTGGATCGGTTTTATGGTGGAGCCTGATTGTGTTATGTATGTGCTTATAATAGAAAATATTGATAGCTAATCTATTGCCTCGACTGTTGGTTTGGGTAATTTCTATGTGCAGATACAAAATAATAACAAATCAATGAGAATTTATAGTGCAAATCAGTGAGAAGGTGCAAAATCTAATTTCCCCAAATCAAACAAATGAAGTAAGAAACAGCATATATAGCTCCAATTAAAGTACGAGGTTCAATTTGACCTGACCTGTTACAAAATATATAAGAAGAAGAATTGACTTACTATTTTATGTATCAGAGACTGTCTGAATAGATTTATGAATGTTTCAATTAGAATGTACCGCCATCTTTGGCTTTGTCGTTCCTCTCAAGGAACTCAATTACGGAGTGTGCAGTGCAGTAAGAAATGGCCTGGACAGTCACCATTGGATTCACACCAAGTGCAGTTGGAAATACGCTGGTGTCAGCCACAAAGAGCCCCTCCACCTCCCATGTCTCTCCTCTTGGGCAGACCACTGACTTGTCCCGGTCGACACCCATCCTGCAGCTCCCCATCTGATGCGCTGAAGCCACCGGCGTCGACAGCCCCCCCAGTTTCCTCCCACTCTCCTCCTTCACAAACTTCTCAAACTCATCTTTGCTTGCTCGCTTCACATTTAATTTCCTCCCCTCACAATGATGGGTTCCAATCTCTTCCGCCCCTGCTGCTGCCAATATTCTTAGCATCTTCTCTACTCCCTTGCTTAAATTCTCTTCATCTATGGCATCCAGTCGATAACTCAGCGAGCTTTCTGAGTTCACCTGACCTGATCCTTTGTCTCTCGCCAAAGCAAACACATGGGCGGTCCTTGAGAACCTAGACATCCTCTCTTTGAAGTCAGCACCTGAAACCCACGGCATCAGAACTGAGAACAAACCTGGGTGCAACGATGGGGTCTGTAGAATTGCACCATAGCCGGAGCCCTCAAACCCTGCAACAACTGTCGACATTGATGTGAGTATGCCCCCTTCATAGCTCCGTTTATCTTTGACCCACTCATCACCATTTGATGAAGCTGGTTCATCAGCGAAGTAGCCCCATGCCAACACAACTGGATGAACACGGAGGTGTTTTCCGATGTTGGTATTCTTCAATCCACTTCTCTTTAACAGTACAGGTGTTCTTAGAGCACCACAAGCAACCACTGTCACCTTCGATTCAACAACACAAATATCATGTCCTCCACTGCCATTATCTAATCTGAAAGCTACCCCAATGGCTGTGCTTCTGTCGTTCCTCCTCTTTCTCTCATGTAAGACCTTCAAGGCCTCACAGCCTGGAAGAATAACGCCATTACCTGAATCCACCAAGTCGACCAGCCATGTCTCTGCGGTGCCCTGCTTCTTTCCGTCCTTGCACCCAAAACCACACCACCCACAGTAGTGATCCATTGGCGCATTTTGCGAGACTCTGCTCACTGGGTAGCCCAACTCAAGACACCCTCTTCTTAACACTGCATTGTTAAAGCTTTCTTCCCGAGTATCAACTTGAACTCCCATTCGATTGCAGACGACATCCATGGCTCTATTGTAAGGCTTGCGATCAAATAACTCAAGCTTGTGACTGTAACACCATTCCTCCATGACATGACCAGGAGTTCGTATCGAAGCAGACCAATTGACCGTGGAGCCTCCACCAACGGTGGCGCCTGCAAAAAGGAAGACGCCCAGATCGTCGGTGGCTGTGAGACCACCGTCTAGGTACATTTGCTCGAGACTGGGTCCTTCCAGAAGTGAAAGATTGTTTCTTGCAAAGTATTTTCCCTTCTCTAAGACGAGCACCTTGTAGCCTGCTTTGGCAAGAACAGCAGCTGCTACACTGCCACCAGACCCGGATCCCACTACGACTGCATCACATCTTATAGTTAAAGAAGGAGAAGATATCGAGGGAGTCTTGTTTCCATGAAAATGGTTTATTGTGACAGGAAACCCAGATTGTTCAAGGTATTCTGCGATACTTTGTCTTGGGTGCCTTGGATTGATGAGGCGTCTATAGAGAGGCCCAAAGAGCTCTTCTTTTTTCTCCTCTTCTTCTGAAGTTAAATCATCTTGGTCTGTTTTGGATGCTTGAGTTTGGTGTTTGAAATCTGGATCTGGACCACAGTAGCCTAGAGCCTTCCATGATGGGTTCTCATTCTTCTCGTCCACCTGAAAAATACAAGAATTAGAAAACCGAGGAACCAAATAATCTTCAGGGTTTGTGCTTTTAAAGCCCAAAAGCACAGTCCCAATTTCAGGCTTTCTGCATTGGCCATTGGGGCTCAAAAAGGCTTTTTCAGAAGCAATTATTACCAAATCTCATATTAGCTCTAAAGCTCAATAGCAAAACTTTATCCAAACAATACTTCTTAAAAACTTATCCATAATATTCAAGCATTTTATACTTAGGACTGGGTTTTCAGGCCTCTAACATATATTAGAAGATGACACATATAACATATATCTATTGCTATATAAAACAAATGCTTGTCTATTAAGGTCATAAAAATTAATTCCAAATATCATATATAATATATAGTTATTGTATATATAAATTATAGCATATATTTCATACATATTTTATATGCCACATATATATTTCAAGGTCCAGGCTATAGCCCAAATCATCAGTGTGGAAATCCCAGCCGGGCTAAGTGATGATCCTCAGTTTTATATGTCCATGTTTCTACAATGATGAGTGTTTGAATGGTGGCATAGACAAAACAAGCTCACCTCTGCGCTGTGACCATCATCACACAAATTCTTGTGACTGTCCATCAAAATACAGACATGGTTGAATTCAATACACCGAGTGATTTACTTGTTGGTTGAATCACTACTCTCTCCGTGTTGATTTGGTGGTGGCAAAAATTTTGTACAGCACAGTAGTGGTCACAGTATATGTGAGTTCAAATAAAAACACTGTCCATGCCAAAAATCAACATGCATTTTGCTTTGGCCCAATTGATAGTCTGATTTGGAAATTGTTTGTACAAGAAACTTATATCCACCATCCTATTAAATGCAATAAAAAAATTGGAGGATATGGGAAAAGTAGGATAAGCACCTACCCCAACTGTACTTTGGGCCTAAAAATTTTGATCATGGATTGAACTGTCATTCTCTCTATTTTTATTCTTTTTATGCTTGACCTAATTTATCCATGCATAGGGGGATGTTATAGTTCAGTCCACCCCTATAGTGGAGTTAAGATTTATAGGGATAGACTGCTGACCGTGGATTGATGTCAAATCCACGAATAGGATGTGGTTTTAGGGGAGGTACTAATATAGTAGAAGGGGCTGCAATTTCAGATTTCTGAGTAAATTGAAGTCCACTTATATCTAATTTTTTCAATGTTCTCTGACTGGTTGTACATATTAAATGAGACTTGCGGATCAAATCCCACTGTCACCATTGGTTGGGGTGATAATCACATTGCTGTAGCGCTATGGCTCTTCCTTGAAGGTATGAGAGAGAGAGAGAAATAGTCGGTGCTGACCATTATTATGGGGACACTAAATGAAAGTGGTCGGGCTGGGGAGTCAAATCTTCTAGATGGTCGTGGTCAGATTGGGCCATGTGCCCATCTTTGTGGCACCTTTTGGGGTCATCGGTGTGAGGAACGGCTATAGTAGGTGCCTGCGTGGTAGGGCGAGTGGCTTAGGGACACGAGCTGGTTGCTCCAACGTCTCCATCATGAATAGGATATGATTGATTTTCTACTGCATGACTCGGAATTGCGCGGGGTCAAATGCGGTCTGATGTTGGGGCTCCTAAGGTGGAGAGCTATGAAGTGAGCAAGATCCCCAAAATGGGGAACAGGCTCTATAGCGATCATATGTGCTTTTAGGCATGACTGCTTTTAGTGCACGTAAAGGTGTTTGGGAAATGACTTTTTGTATGCTTCTCACAGACGACGCCAATCTAATGTTGTCTGATCCGAGGTGTTCCAAACCGAGGACACAATTAGATAATCCCGCCGGCTAGACAAGGTTGAAGTGGAAGGATGAAGCCACACACTAAGACCTGCAACCAGGAGAAAGGTCAGAGGCCCGAGGAGTTGTTCCCCAAGTAGGTACTCCGATACTCAAGTCAGTTGGATAGAAAAGAGGTGACCGAGCTGAGCATGTTGAAATAATGCTGGTCCGGGCCAAAGAGATAATGTAGAGAGATATTCCAAGAGTCTTTTCTCAAAAGTCCCTTATTTCGAGTGGGGAATACCTATTTATAGTTGGGTGTCTGTGTTCCAGGTGGATAGGGCTCTCGAGATTGTCGGGATGAGGTCATTTGTTGAGGTCTTCGGGAGGTTTCCTCTTCCCCGATAGAATTCGCTTCCTTGTCCGTGCAAGACACTCCTTCTTAATCGCACTCTTCCATCACACGTGGTGTTGACATGGCTTGAGATAGAGGATGGATGCGGAGGTTGCCACATGGTATCCTTGGCCAACTCAACCATAACCCAAACAATTTGGTTCCATTGTTTAGTTTGGACCTACTAATCTCATTGGATCAAATTGATCCAAACTTCAGCTTAATGTTGTATTTGGTTTAAGAACTTCTGTTCAGCTAGCTTTCCATTTCTCTCTTATTTTATATCAAACCAAACACAACCTAAGGAGAAGAGTGGACCACATAATGGATTTTCCTCTTTAGGCTTTAAGTACTTTAGTACAGATGCTGACCCAAAGCAAATTTGTACTCTGAATCAAAAATTTTCTAATCTTTGATAAGAATACATTTTTGCACTGAAAATAAAAGTAAATTTTCTTTTTCTATTTTTTTTTTTTGCTTTCAAAATGGGAGCAAAGTTTGCTTCTGTTTGTGTTTGGTAAGGATATGTCTATGTACTGAAAAATGAATTAATTTTTTCATGACTGCTTTTTATTTCAAAATGGGAGAATTTGCACACAAAGTAGGTCAATGTAGAAAAAGTAAATTCCACTCTTTAAATTTGTATTTAAATCAATCACAATCAAATAAAAAGGACAAAGAAGCGGATGAGGCTCTTGCCAATGTGGGGTCTAGAGGGACATATGTATTTTGGCCGAATATATTTGCATTTACACTCTTATAAAAGGCTACAATAGCAGGACTCTTTTCCATTTATTCTTTAGGCCTAGTTTGTTTACAATGCATCATTAGTATTAGTTAAAAAATAGAAGTGCAAATTCTGATTTATTTCTATTTTTCCTTATGTCTTATTTTATTTATTTACATTGTATAAGTAAAATAAAATCTGAATCAAAGCAAAGTAAACCTGAATTTTCATTTGCACTTCCGTGCATTTATACTAGGGCAAAAGAAATTGCACTACCAACAAAACAACCTTAAGGTTGTGTTTGGTTTAAAGGAAAAAGTAAGGAAAGGAAGGAAAAGGTAGGGAAACTTTTACAAACCTTATATAGCCTTTTTTAGCTTTCCCTTCTTTTCATTACCTTTTCCCTCAAACCAACCATAACCTAAGAGAAGGCAAAATCTATGGTTCATCACCTGCACCATGCAACAAAAAATGTGAACCATTGATTGATAAAATGTTACGCCACAGCTTACATTTTTAACCTTATTAAATATGAACCAATAAAAGATAAATAGGTCAAGTAATGTTTTTAACATAATTAGTTGAAATCTTAATTTAATATGTAAAAAATATTAGTCAATACACCACAAATGAACTCGAGAAAGAAAAACAAAATGAAAGGTTAACTAAGGCAAGGTGACAAGGCACATAACTGCTCCAAAAGTAAGTAGACTATGTGATTGGTAAATGCATACCATGTGATGTTTTGGCATGTTGATTGAAATCTTGATTTTATATATAACGGATATAAAAAAAAAATGCACTTATGTACAGTAATTGGAATCCACAAGCACAACCAAAATGAAGGTTAACCAAAGTTGAGAGAGATCGAGGCAGAAAAATACTCCGAATAGAAAGAAGAAAGTGGAATTAGTAAAATTATAAATTATGGTTTTTAAACTGCCGTTAACTTGGACGGTTGGACTGTTGAGCTTGAGAGCCATTTAGACAATCAATTTTGTTTTACCCTAAACCTGATCCCTTACCAAAAATCGTTGGATAAGTCAACAACCTATTAACCCAGACAATCAAACCGTCTACTAGCATTTATACAATCTAGCAATTGCCCAGAAAAACAGTATCATACCCTTATCGTCATAGACATTGCTCAAGAAAAGAGTCAAATATAATAAATAATGGGACCGCCCAAAGTTTATGGGCCTCACATGCTATTATGGTTCGTGGGTACTGTGAGATAGTCCTTTCTCCGGAGTTCCAATTAGCGCCCTATACAACACGCCCCACAAGTACTTCTTAGCGTGTTATGGGAACATCTTTATTTATTATTGAGAGATACTTTTAATGTTGTGGGACATGTTCTGTTGGGATGATATAAATTCCTTTTTCGGTTTGTTTCCCATATTATCTTAAAAAAATAAAAATAGAATACAGATATCCCTACAGTTAAAAGTGTGTTTGGTAGGGATTGCAATTTCCCCCGTAAAACCGGGGCCTCGCCCCGCCCCGCTCCGAATGGGGTGGGTTTTCCCCGACTCTAAACAAAGATGGGGCAGGGACATGGAAAATAATTTTTCCTCAAATCGGGTATGGGGCAGGGGCAGGTTTTGTATATAATTCTCCGAACCCGAAGGTAAATTAGTAAAATATATCTAGGTTTAATATTGATATTTAAAATATCTCTAAATTTTTAAAATACTACGATCCCATAATTTTATTTTTGAATTATCCCTAAAGTATTATAATTCAATTTTAAAATACCCTCAAATTCCTATATCTTTTGTATAAATTATCCATAAAATAGATATTTTTTAAGTAATTACCTTGAAACGGGGAAAATAAGTAATTATTAATTTCTTCAAATATTTTGTTTATATATTCATGAAAATCAATAAAGAAAGACAATAGTTCTTCATATATCTTACAAGTCCTAATAAACCCAGGTTTAATGCTATTATTCTTTCAAAACATTAAAAAGAAAATAGATAACAGAATTTAGAGGGCTGAGGGAGCACTGAGAGTAGTTTTTTGAATGGAGAGAAATAATCTATACCATTATTTCATCCTCATAATTCTCCACCTTTTTTTTTTTTTTGCTTAATTTGGGTTTAAACTGCAATTAACATATATAGTCCTTGCTTTGCTATTCTAAAATTTGCATATCTTACTGTCTCAAACAATGCAAAACTTGATTTAAATCTTTCTTTTTGTTAATTTTGCTTTAATTTCTTGCAATTTCTATTTTTAAATTTGATACCCTTGTTCTTGGGGATTGAAATTAAAATATGCCAGAAGTCTGAGAGAGTTTGAACAATAGCCAATAAACCAGCCTACTATCCCATTCAACGATTTAATAAAGGGAATGGAGTTGTATTGTACCTGAGTGAAGAAGACGAATAGAAGGAGAAGCTTGAAGATTTTGAACAACATCCTCAGCAAGCTAAATGAACTGGTTGACCATGAAAGAAGTATCTCCTCCCGTTTCTTCTGTGAAACCTGAGAGAATTTCTGGAAGTAGGGGAATTTAGTTGACAAACTGGATTTCCCAGTCAATATAAACGTTCCGAACCATGTTGAGAGGAGCCATAGAGTTAAGCGGAGGATACCCGCCTTTGGAAGTGGTAACTTTTCAGTTATAATTCCTGCAACCTACATTCTCGAAAGCTAAAAATATTGAAAAATACAAGAAAATGAGAGAGAGAGAGAGAGAGATTTCTGTTATTATGTTCTTACAAGTTGTGGAGTTGCAGTGGTGGAAGCAGAAGCCCAATAAAAATTGGAGAGAGAATCATCTTCGTCAGTGGCAGAATGGTTGATAGACGGCAAAAGGGTGTCACACAATGTGCATAATGAATGCATTTCGCGAGAAGAAAGTGAATTCACAGTAGTTGTCTTCTCTGGATAGCTGAGATTTGCAGGACGATTCTTCTCCATTCTTCTTTTGCAATGAGTGGAGGATTGAAAGAGCCCTTCACAAAGTTCCGAAGCATCCTGATTTATGCCAGCTTTCTCTATATATAAATAATGAAAAGCCATTTTTTATATGGTTTGCAATCTCCGTATGTCCTATTACCTTCATTTTTTATCTCTACTGATCCAATAATATAATAAAATAATGCCAACCTGTGCTCACTCATGTAGTAAGAGTCCTAGCTATTTGGTGCAGCAATTGACCAAGGCATTAACTCCTCCGTTAGATAAAATATTTATTTTTTATATATAATGAAAATTAAGCAAGACTTTAACTAATTAACATGATTGGTTGAAATATGGATTAGTGAAATGATCGAAAGAAAGCACCCTACCTCTGTAATGGAAGTCATTGAAAAACTGATTAAACAATTTCTCATGGTGGAATAACATACTCTATCAATTTCCCTTGGCTCTGCCTTTCGTATGGAGAGTGGTGAGGAACAACTTCATACGAAACAGAGTGGTGAGGAACAGCTCTGTAATGGAAGTCATTGAAAAACTGATTAAAAAATTTCTCATGGTGGAATAACATACTCTATCAATGACTAGTTGAATCAACTAAAGGAACACCAGAGTTATCAGTTGACGCAGATCTAGGGAAAGAAATTAAAATGATGACGTTTCCTTAAGAGCCTCGCCACTCTCCATACGGAAGGCAGAGCCAAGGGAACCTCGGTCCAGACTCCAGACCCCAGAGGTGGTTAAGCAGGCAACAGGTGCTGTATTAGTATCTCAGATGCCCAAAAAGGTCATTGAATCAGTACTCCACGCTGTCTCATCAATATGAAGATTGAAGAAGGATGATAAAAAGCAGCTTTTTATGCGGTCTTTCTTTTTTTATTTTTTTTGGTAAGAAGTTTTTTATGTGGTCGACAATAGTAAGAGTGCAAACAAAAAAAAAAAAGCATTAATTGGCCCCACAAGTGTGTACTATAGACAAAAACAAAAAATTCATGGAAAAGTATGGACAAGCCCAATGCAGATTTCTGATATTTCGCTTTCTACTGTAGAGCTAACGTTCAAAAGGTCAACAACCAACACTTTATGCATCAACTCTCGCCCGTGAATTGGCATCAATTCGAGTTGGCACCTACCCCAACAGTACTTTGGGCCTACAAATTCTGATCCTGGGCTGAACCATCATTCTCCCAAAACTCAAGGGGCAGAATACAGCCATGGTAAAATATTGCTATTTACCATGGCCTTGGGGTAAAAAGAGTAATTGTCCTCAATATTATCTTGACCAGAAAACCAAGTTGTTGACATACGTAGTGGAAAATAATGTGGACTGCTCTCTTTTTTTACTTTAGGATTATTATTGAAAGAGAAAATTCTTGATCAGTACCTTGTACCTTGGCTCGAGTGACAATCTGGTCCCCGAACATTAAAATGTGACAATTCAATACCCAAACTTTCAAAATGTGGCAATCCAATATCTCCACTTTCAAAATGTGACAATTCAGTACCTGTCGTGAACCAGTCCGTTAATCAACCGTTAAGTGACATTTGAAAAGTCAAAAATGCCCTAAGAATGCCATCTAATTCTCTTTATCAACCACCCAAACATTGACAATAAAATGAACAGTCCCAAATTCTATATTCTTCTAAATAGTCACCAACTTTTTTGAATAGAAGAGGCTAGGATTTGAGACTGTTCAGTTTTGTGTCAACGTTTGGATGGTTGATAAAGAGAATTAGATGGCATTCAAAGGGCATTTTTGACTTTTCGAATGTCACTTAACGGCTGATTAATAGACTAGTTAACGACATGTACTGGATTGTCACATTTTGAAAGTTCGGGAATTGGATTGTCACATTTTGAAAGTTCGGGTACTAGATTGTCGCATTTTAAAGTTTAGGGACCAAATTGTCACTCGAGCCAAAGTATAGGGTACTGATCGGGAATTTTCCCTTATTTAAGACTTCCTGTCGCTTTTTCATATTTCTCTTACCCTCTATCATATCACTGTTAGTAATCATTAACATAAGTTGTCTGATTAGAACATAAATTATTTCTAATGACAAAGCTAACCCCGATCTTCTATAAATGGTTTAGAAATGAAATCATGTAAAAACAAAAAACATTTCTTCATTATCCTCCTTCAATCCAAAGGTCCCAAGTCCACTGGTGTAATTGAGTCGAGATGAGTCAAGTTTAATTTGGGTGGCTCCAGCTTGAGCTCAATACTCACAAGCTATTCAACCTTGACTTGGCTCAAGCCAATTATAAATAAATTAAAATTTAAAATATAAATAAAAAAAATATATTATGAAACTTGATTATTTCTTTATTGAATGAAGGATTATGATCCATCATATGGATGCTCGAACCATGCTAGATGGTTGCACAAAATTTCAAAAATTTCCTAATCCTTTTGGGAATTGAATTCCCTATGTTTTGAAAAACTACATTTTTCAAGATTGGTCTTGCATTGAATCGGACTAGATTTGAAACCAAACAAAAAAGGATATGTAAATCTGATACAGTTACCACAAATTCAAATCCCAAAGTGGAAGTTTACGTCCAAATCAGACCTAAAATCAGCCTCCGCAGAAGATGGCATTGTGTACTCTTGAAGCCAATTCAACAACGTAGTTTTCAGCAAAACTGCAATCCAATTGCTTAGATCAAACTGGGGAAGATTTTTCTTGCAAAAATCAGAGGAAAACTGATCTATATCAGTCCCAAATAGTTGAGGTCGAAGTGGAAAAAAATTCAGAGACAAAAGGGTGCAGAGAGGACCAGAAATTGCAAAAATATAAAGTTGCCTTGGACTAGTCCGCCCCCTCCTCTTTTATAATCTCTTATGGAGCTATCTCCTAATCTAATTAGGAGATAATCCAGATCTAAATCAGATCTGGATTCTAATTAGAGATGGATCTTATCTTCTAAGATTAGGTGCTCCATACCCAAATTCGCCCCATGTCACATGACAACTAAAGCTATCATGTGACAGTTTAATTAATCATATTGATTATGGGCTTTAGGCCCATCAGCTATAAGGCTCACAACCTAAGAGTGTTGCATGGCCAAGTTAGGCCTGATTTGTATGGTGTGGGACTCCACAATGACCTCACATAAATCAACATGGGTTCGGCCTAGCCTCTGTGAAAAGGCATGGTCGAATTCACTATGTTTAGCCATCCTATGAAGACCTAAGGATAATGGACTTAAGTAAGATAAAGCTCATCAGGTAATCAACCCTTAATGGTCTCTTACACTTAACCTTTCGGCCCATAATGATCAAACACTACCCAACAGGGAAGGACCTCTCGCCTGGCTGCAAGGTAAAGTGTCACACTCTCTACTCGGATGGATCCTGGGAATTAAAACATTTTGCAAACATTTTTCATAAAACATAATATATATATCATATAAATATATTTCGCAAAACCAAATCTTAAACACAATTGAAATCCACTGCCGGCAGTTTAGGTTTCCATCAAAAGAGAGTGTTAACCCTATCATTCACTTTGTCCAACAAAGGGGCCAATCCTACCACTATAAAAACCCACTTAAGTTAATTCTCATACTGCCCCAACATACCCAGGTTTTGACCCTCAATGGATCTCACTGATTGGCACATCAAAGACATCCCAATCCAACACCTAGTGCAATACTATAATCAAGTCTAGTGGTTATGTGTAACTTTGCCTTGATCTAGGCCATTGATTCAGAGGCACAGAGACTATAAATAGGAGGACCCCCTGGGCCTCATTTCCTTTCATGCCATCTTGTTGCCTTCGGATTCTGAGGTCGTGCATCCCTCTAGTCTACCTGAGTTCCTCAGTTTACTTTGTTTCATCTCTTCTGGTGAGTCCCAATCACTATCAATCATGTCTGGGTACCCATACCATACCTACTACCGGGGCGGTAACCAGGACGACGAGGCTCCCTCGAGCTCGAGGGGATCTTGGGAGGAGGTCTCGGAGACTCGGGAGACCTACGGTGATGTGGCATCTACTTCCCGGGGGAGGGAGCCAGACATTTTCGGCCCTTCCTCCATGACAGCGGAGAGACTTAGGTCTCTGATCCACTATTTTCACCTTCTTGGGGACCTTGTCTACAGCCTCCCAACTGGTAACTTCCCTTGGGAGCACGGTCCCAACGATATAGTTATCTTCCAGGAACAGCTCGAGGATGGCCTGCGTCTCCCCCTGCACCCCTTAATAGTGGAGGTGCTAAACCATTTTAATGTCACCATCGATCAGCTTCATTCCAACGCTATTCGAAACATGGTTGAGACTATATCTTTGTGTTATGAGTATTGTCTCCCTTTGAACCTTGACATTTTTGCCTCTATTCTTTGTATAAAAAATGCCACTCCCGGGGTTCCACCGGAGAGGCGCTTTTACTACCTCTCTCCCCGCTACGGCTATAAGCTCTTGTAAGAGCTACCAAATAAGATTCCCGCCTAGAAGCAGGATTATTTTGTGGTCCGTAACCCCGAGGGGTGGCCCTTCCCAACTTCTTGGAGGGGCGCCATCCAGGACCCCGGGGCCGAGCTGGACCCCGAAACTTGGAAGACGATGCTGTCCTGGCATCGGTAGGCTTCCTCTGTTCGGACTACTTGACCGAGGAGAAGCTCGTGCAGGCCGGCCTGAGTCTGGGTAGGTTGTCTTTTTAGGTCGCGTAGTGCCTTGTAGTAATATTGTGCATATACATATACTTTGTTCTTTACCGAACTGATATCTTGTGGTTTCTTTTTTGGCAGCCATCATGTCTGGTGTTGACTCGCGCCGCCTCCTCTCGAGCAACCAGAAGCGTAAAGTGAAGAGGTCGCGCCCCGACCGGACCCCCACCACTGGGGGTACCGAGTTCGGGTTTTCTGAGCCAGACTTCACCTCCCCGCCGCCCGAAGTTCTGCCGCCTCCATCTGAAGGAGGTGCTAGCGGGGCCAGCCTCGAGGAGGGCGAGCTCCCGCAGCAAGGGGTGATCCCTCCCGGTCCTTCTCAGTCGTTTCCCTACTCGCGGTTCCCTGTGGGGAACTGGGAGGTTGTGAATGATTTCGTTGTGGCTCGACGGAGGAGCCGAAGGGCGATCTGCAATGAGGAGGTCGCTAAGTGGGGGGCGATGGAGCTTGGGGATCTTGCCGCGCTCGCCGCCTCTCACTGTAAGGTGGTAAGTGGTCCTTCTCTTCTTCTCGTCTTTTGCTTCCTTTTGTTGTCTTTTGACTCCAGTCGCTTGTTGGCAGGTGAACACGCCATGGCCCTCCAGACGCACGCCCACTCCGGCGACGCTCGCAACAAGAACGTCATCGTTCAGAAGCTACAGGGCAAGCTCGACAAGACTCGGGGTGAGCTCCTTCACACTCGCAAGGGGAGCGAGTCCCAGGAGCTGCTCGTTCGAGACCAGAAGGCGCAGATCGCCAGACTTTCTGAAGAGAGCGCGCGCTACAGGGAGGAGTTGTCGAGGGTGGTAGCGGAGAGGGTGCTCCTTCACCAACAGGTTCGGGACTTGGAGTCCACTCTTCTGGACCGAACTCGGAACTTTGACAACATGGTGGAGGCCAAGCGGGAGAGAGTGGTCTGGGACTTCAAGGACTCCCAGGAGTATCACAACTTCCAAGTGGAATATGGCTCAAGCTCGTACCGCACCAGATTCAAGCTCTGTTGCTGGTTGGTCCGAAAGAAATTTTCTGGGCTCAACCTCGACGGCATTACCATGAAGGGCCTGTCTCCCGAGACGACGGAGGAGGAAGAGCCTGACTCCCCGGAGGATGAGGACGAGGTGGAGGAGGTGGACCCCTGAGGCTGGCGGCGTTGGTTTTCTGCTCTGATTTCAGGTGGCTCCCGAGTGCCATAAACCCGATCTTGAAAAGATCTTGTTGGGCGGTTGTGCCCTTTTTACCTTCTGTTAAAGTTTCTTGAGCTGTTTAGCTCGTTTTTTTTTTTTTTTGAAATGGTAATGAAATTCCTTCTTTTTTTCTTCTAAGTATGGTGTGCTCCCTTTATTTTTGCTAAAGCGATCTCGTCACTGGAGCTTTCAGAGCTACATGCCTAAGCTGTCCTTTAACGTTTAAGGCATCTCTATGGTGTACCGCAAAGTGATTACCATGTGTGCCCGAACTATGCGTTTGTTGGTTATTCCTTAGTTCAACCATCGTACTGAGAGGAGTTATGCTTCGTGGGTTTAAACCCGAGCTGCTTACGCCTCTGATATTTCATACTTTGCCTTCACCGCAGAAGTGGCTAAGTCTTTCTTGATGACGAGGTCTCAGTTAGCTCAGTATTTTAGCCCTTAGTCTGAGGGGGTGACTTATAGTCTACCCTTAAAGTTTGCCCATGCCATGGAGGCGACTGGGTCTTATTGCGCCGAGGTCGTGTTAGCTCGGCATTTTGGTCCTTAGGCTCTGGGAGTGACTCAGGGTCTACTTAGTAATTATAGGTAATATTGCCTTAAGTTGACAATATTCCATGCCCGAGGTAATTGTTTCCTTTCAAGGGTTTCGAGCTCGTATATTCCTTCCCCGAGAACTCGTTTCACCCGGTAAGGTCCTTCCCAATTTGGTCCGAGCTTACCAACGCCGGGCTTAGGTACCATAACTTTTCGAAGGACCAGGTCACCAATGCGGAGGTTCCGCTTCTTGACCCTGGCGTTATAGTACTGAGCTACTCTTTGTTGATAAGTTGCGGTCCTGATAAATGCAAGGTCCCTTACTTCATCGAGTAGGTCGAGGTTGGTACGTAGCTCGTCTTCATTTGCCTTGTCGTCGTATGCTTCCAGTCGTAGCGAGGGAACCGCAATCTCGGCTGCAATGACTGTTTCGGTGCTGCAGGTGAGGTTGAAGGGAGTTTCTTCTGTGGCGGTCTTCTCAGTAGTTCGGTATGCCCATAGTCCTTTAGCTCGGTCTAAACGTGCCTTTAGTCCACAGAGTATAGCTCTGTTCGTGACTTCTGCTTGGTCGTTTGCTTGAGGGTCTGTGCCACCGAAGTGAAGTTCTATCGGATCCCATGTCTTGGCACCAGTTCTGGAATTTGATATCCTCGAACTGCTTACCGTTATCAGAAATCAATACCCAAAGTAACCCGAAGCGGCATACTATGTTCTTCTAAAAGAAGTTCTAAACGTTTTGGGCTGTGATTGTTACAAGGGGTTTGGCTTCTACCCACTTGGTGAAATAATCCACTACGACTACTAGAAACTTCCTCTGGTCGGTTGCTGGTGGAAACGGTCCAAGTATATCGATGCCCCATTGTGCGAAAGGCCACAGGCAAGTGAGAAACTTGACATCGGCAGCGGGCTAATGGTGGATGTTGGCATGTCTCTAGCACTTATCACACTTTCTGACGAACTCAGTAGCGTATGCTTTCATTGTTGGCCAGTAGTATCCCTGCCGTAGTACTTTTTGGGCGAGGGCCCTGCCCCCCAAGTGTCCACCGCACAGGCCCTCATGAGTGTCACGGAGTACGAGCTCAGCTTCGGAGGGTCGCAAGCAGCGTAGGTAGGAGAGCGTGTAGGATCTTCGGTACAGTCGTACGTCTATCATGACGTATTTGGCCGCCTGACGCTCTACCCTTCTGGCGGCGTTGCAATCTCTCTATGTACACAGTTCTCATGGTGTTATCACTGGTGTTGGCTAACCGGGACAGGGCGTCGACCTCAACATTCTCGGACCTCGGGACCTGCCTAATGAAATGTGATTGAAAGTTGGGCAGAGCCTCTCTCACTTTTGCCAAGTAAGCAATCATAGTCAATTCGCGAGCTTCGTATTCTCCTGTTACCTGATTGACCACAAGCTGGGAATCGCTGCAGATGATAATGTGCTTGGCCTTCATTTCTTTGGCTAGAGCTAGCCTGGCTATCAACGCTTCGTACTCTGTTTCATTGTTAGATGCGGCGAACTCAAAGCGTAGTGCGTACTCCAGTTTTGTGCCGCTTGGGTCGTTTAGGACTATTCCAACTCTGTTGCCCTGCTGGTTCGAGGAGCCATCTATGTGAAGGATCCAGGGCTCCTCATCCCAATTCGCGCTTGGCCTAACTACGAGAGATGCCACACTAGCTGCAACCTCACAGTGCTCGGACTCAACTGGCCTGGGAGCTTCGGGCTCGCTCGAACTGGGGGCCTCGTGCTCAACCGGCCTGGGGACTTCGGAGCTGAAAGTGCATTCTGCAACGAAATCTGCTAAGACTTGGGCTTTAATAGCAGTCTGCGGCTTATATTGGAGATCGTACTCGCTAAGCTCAACGGACCACTTCGTCAGTCGACTAGAGACCTCGGGCTTGAGTAAGACTTGCCTCAGAGGTTTGTTGGTGAGGACGATAACAGTGTGAGCTTGGAAGTACGGGCAGAGCTTTTGGGTAGCGATAACTAGTGCGTAGGCCAGTTTTTCTATCTCCGGGTATCTTGTCTCCGCTCCCTGCTACACTTTACTAACATAGTAGATAGGTCATTGGACCCGATCTACTTCTTTTATTAGTACTAGCGAGGTACTTTTTGAGCTCGTCAAACGCGAGCTCACAGTCTTGGGTCCATTCGAACCCTTTGCTTTTAATTGCTTTAAAGAAAGGTAGGCAGTGATCTGCCGACTTGGACATGAAGCAGCTCAGGGCGGCTATTCGACCATTCAGCCTCGGAACCTCCTTCATTTTCTGGGGTGGTCGCATGTCTAAGATGGCCTTTATTTTGTCCGGGTTGGCCTCAATGCCGCGCTGGTTCACAATGTACCCCAGGAATTTACCCGAGGTGACTCCAAAGACACACTTATTCGGGTTCAACTTCATATTGAATTTACGCAAAATTTCAAAAACTAAGTTCAAGTCTTGTATCAAGTCGTAAGAAAGTTGGGTTTTTACGACCATCTCGTCTACATAACATTCCACCTTTTGGCCAATCAATGGCTCAAACAGTTTATTTACAAGTCTTTGGAAGGTTGCCCCGGCATTTTTTAATCCGAAGGGCATGACCTTGTAACAGTACAGGCCGAGCTCGGTTATGAAGGCAGTTTTCTCTTCGTCGGCTGGGTCCATCCTGATCTAATTGTAGCCCGAATAGGCGTCTAGAAAGCTCAGCAACTCATGCCCCGAGGTCGAGTCCACTAGGCGGTCACTCCTAGGGAGTGGGAAGCAATCCTTTGGGCAAACTCGGTTCAGGTCGGTGTAGTCAACGCACATGCGTCATTTACCGTTAGCCTTTTTCACCAGAACGGGGTTGGCCACCCAGCTCGGGTAATGGACTTCCCTAATAAAATCGGCTGAAAGGAGCATCCTGACCTCCTCGTCGACTACCCTCCACCGCTCTGGGGCTAGGTTGCGTTTCTTCTGTCTAACGGGCCTAACTACAAGATCAGTATTAAGCTTATGAGTTATGATGTTGGGGTCTAATTTGGACATTTTTGCCGCAGACCAAGCAAAAACATCTAAATGGAAGCACCGATCTGAAGCGTTCGGGCAGGGTCCTCTGTCGAGGCTAGGATAGAGACGATCTCCTCCATAGGCGCAGCTCGCTCCTCGCTCTGCTCCGTAGATCGCTCCAGCTCGAGGTCGTCAACCACCTTGGCTTTTCCCTTAAGGGCGGCAACATAGCATTTGCGAGACTCAAGCTGGTCACCTCGCGCTACCCCGATGCCGAAGTCCGTGGGGAACTTCATGGCCAAATAGTAGGTGAACACCACAGCCCGTAAAGCATGGGTAATCGGCCGACCCACTATGGCGTTGTACGGGGAGGGGGTTGCGACTAGACCTCTTCATGGGCCAGGCCTGGCTAGGCTCGGGCCAGGCTTTCACTTGTCACTAATGAAAATATACTAGGCCCGAGCCCGGCCCTGTTAAAAAGCCCAAAACCCGAGCCCGATCTCAAAGCCCGACCTAATTGAAAAAAAAAAACAATTTTCCCTATTCAAATTAGAATTAAAAATTCAGATAGTATTTTTTTTCTTTTTAAATGAACAATGGGCCTACAAAATGGTATTTTTCCCTTTCTTTTATATTTTATAACACAATTTTACATTCTTAAATCAAAAAAATTATTCAAATGGACATAATCACATAACTAATTTTAAGTTTAATATTAGGTCGAGTCGGGTCGGGCTCGGGCCGGGCTATTTTGATAAAACCCAAGCCCGGCTCGAATTTATTGTGGGTTGGGCTTTTTGGCCCGAATTTAAACCTGTAGGCCTATAAGCATGTTCAAGCCCGTCCGCGAGTCGGGCCGGGTCAGCCCGTCAGGCCACCCAGCCCATGAACAGGTCTAGTTGCGACCACCAAGAAGTCGTGGTTAAGCCTCACAATGTTAGGCCAGGAGCCGACTTCCACATGTACTGTCACCCTTCCTAGGGGCTGAACTTCCTCTCCGCTGAAGCCCACCAGGGGAGTGTTCGCGGGCTTTAGGTCGCTCTCCCGAAACTGGAGTTTGTCGAAGGCCGCTTTGAAGAGGATGTCTTCCGAGCTGCCAGAATCGATGAGGACTCGCTTGACATCAAAGTCATTGATCTTCATCTTTAGGACGAGCGCGTCATCATGGGGGTAGTGGACCCCGCGTGCGTAATCCTCTGTGAGAAGATGGGATCTTCTGTCCTTGGCCATTTCGGAGGGTTATGTCCTTCCCTGTCGGTCTCGCGAGCTGACGTGCGAGCTGCTGCTGATGTGCAGCCCGCCACGATTGAACCTCCGACTATGACATGGATGATCCCCCGAACTGGTCTCTCCTTGGGGTGTTGCTTCTGCGGTTGCTCTACTTGCTTGCTGGACTTGGGGGCATCTCTACCTTGCTCCCCTTGTCGACCTGCTTTATTATTATTACTACTACTTCGTACAAAATTTCGTAAATATCCGCGATGGATGAGTTCTTCTATCTCATCGCGGAGGTGTTTACAACTTTCGGTACTATTAATGGATTCGATTAACCAAAATTACTTGTCATTCCCATAAGCTGAGGTCTTTCCAATTTTATTTAATATTCTCTCTCGAGATATACTAAAACTACGCCCATCAGGCAACCCTTCGATCTCTCGAGTAGAGCTCTTAAGATGAAAGTGCATTAAATCTAAGGAAAACCATTAAATTCAGATGAATCATGTATATATATCTCTATATACCATTCAATTCACACTATGAACTATTCAGTCGATTATGTGAATTCCTCTCTCGATTCACACATAACCCAAATCAATTAAGAGGTGGCCAAGCTCTTAATTGCATTAAGCACAATAATTCATAGACTAT
>NW_010729162.1:1109251-1137892 GCF_000365185.1 Nelumbo nucifera
TATATAGCTTAAAGGGGAGGGGGTGGTCTTCTACTTCCTCTTGAAGTTTATCTTGCAAGAATAGAAACTCCTAGTCTAATCCTACTCTTATCTCTTTATCTAGTGAACTCAATCCCCTTATCTTTCTAAGATTATATCAAGAATTTTGATCTAGGACTCTTCTCAGTTTCTTGTTCTTGGATTCGTATTAGACCTCCTCTGTGAATTGGGTTGCTGCCTGGCTTTTCTGCAAGTTGGGCTTCAGCTGCGAATTGGGCCTTCCTCCGAATTTTCCCTGACTTCGGGCCCGGATTTGACTTCGATGCAGGCCGAATCTATGAAATCCCAAAACATGAAAGTTGTGGATTTTTCTCTTATCTTTCCATAGGGTCTTGAATCATCCCAATCTGAATTCGGGTACACGAGTTAGGCCCAAATTACTGAACGATGCCGAAACTGTGAAAAATCATCCGATTTGTCTTTCTTTGCTTCTGATGCCTTCTTTCATGCCCTGAACCGAAATACAACAAATATGAGTCCAATTAAGTACTAATTCAGTATGAAAGACAGGATATTTGGGGATAAAAATATGATAAACACTACTCTCATCACGGTTCCCACAAACGGCACCAAATGATGCGGCACGATCCGGGCACTCCTAACTGGCTGTTGACTGGCTCCTTGTTGGCAACGAACAGCACCTGAGAAGATGAAGATGAAGGATTCCCGAGGGATTTGCCCGGTGGGAATACTCCGAATCTTTAGTTAGAACGCTGGGAAGGAAGAAAAGAGTGTAAAAGGCTAAGAGTGTAGGTCGCACTAGATCACTATGTCTCAAGATTAGCTCGTGAGCAAGTAAGAATCCAAGTTCAGATCTAATTCGAGAGAGAGTCCTTTTCTCCACAAAAAGGGCTTTTATAGGGGCGTTCTTATCAAATCAAGCGTAACCGCCACTGGGCTCCTGTCGTAGTCGTTACCTGCCAGGGTTGCATAGGTGATCGTTACAATGTACAACCCACTTGGCTGAGTGACACGTCTTTGAAGGGACAAGCATGCCACCATCTGTCGAGATGGTGGGGCATACTGTCAAACGGGCAAGGACTGCACCGTCAGTCAAGAGACGTGGCCCAGTCTGACGAGTACAGTCTTGTCAGATAGAAGCTTCCTAAGGGCGTAGCATTGCTTAGCCGCGAGCTACCCTATTGCCCAGCGAGCTACTTTGTAGCAAGCTCTTAGGAGTACTTCGAGGTGACCCTTATCAAGGTTGGTCTTCGGGGCAGCTCTTCTGCCCAGGTGCTGGAGCGAGCTGGTTTCCCTAGCTCGCGAGCTGAAATAGCCTTGGAGTATTCCCTTTGTAGCCTGTGGGCAGCTCGGGGGACCTGGAGCTCGCGTTGTAGCAAGCTCCCCCTATAGAGAGCTATGACGTAGCGAGTTGTTCTACAGATTCGTTACTTGGTCGTGGTCAATCCATGGTGCTAAGATGTTGCTCGTGCTGAATCAGGTCCACGTGTCATCATCCCAGCAGGTCGGGTCAAATCATCATTCATCACTTACCTTCCCAACTTCCTACGAATTTGAGAAAAGAGGTAGAGAGGCGAGGGTCCCGATAACATCACCTCAAATCGATTCTGGGCAAATTTGGGAACATTTTTGCCATATTTCAGGGGCTTTGAGCAATCTTGTTAGTTCATGTTTTGCCAAAATCTGAGCCTGAATAACTTTCGTTTTGGGCTGCTAAAGCAACTTGGAAAGAGAGTGCCTAATACCTTCCCTCTCCCAATTCTTAGAACCCGAAATCTCTTGATTGTGTGCCTTTCCCATGGAAAACGAAGTCACTATCAAAGACTTAGTTCAATTTTTCACATTTCAAAATGATGACCCATTTCCTCTAAAAAATGGGTGGCGACTCCAAATCTTTTGGGCCGACCATGAGCTTTTCGGAGCTCATACCAAGGTACCATGCAAGATTCTTCCATTTTAGGATAAGTCCCCTCCCACTAACCTATGACGCCCCTATCATCTCATGAAGTTAATCCCATTGACTGCCTCAGTGAAATGGATAGCCCAATTTTATGGTGCATCTCCACCCACCAATTCAACCTATTTTCATGCTAATGATAGAAGACCTTTAAAAAAATCATCTTATGATATTCTCTATCTCATTACACTTATAATAATCATGAGAGAACTTGTATATCAGTCCCTAGGTCAGATTTAGGTCACACCATAGCGGCTCCTACTACCTTTCATAAAGTCATATTCAAATGGGCCTTTATGGGCAAGCATTCCCGTGAGGTTCCTCTTAGGGAGGAAGCTACTTAGGGGGGCCATTGAAAGAGGAGACACTGCAATGATCTATGCACATCATTTCCATGATGTGCATTTAGCCATGATGTTCGTAGAGAGCCACATTAGTCAATACATGGGCCAAACACTTATGGCCCATTAACACTTATGGTCCATTGATCAGCCCATCAATGGACCAAATTATCTAATAATTTTATCTTGTTATGTGGTCTAAACTACAAAAAGCAAGTTGGCTCAACTAACTACTCAGCTCAATAATCTTCGATCCAAGTTCAATTATCTAGTGTGCCAAACTTTAGTAGCTCACAAGTTGGTTTCACTAGCTTAGACCCCTACCCAAGCCCATTTGGATGATGATATGAACCCCCAAATCTTAAATGGAGGGGTACAATAATAAATTCCATCATTGCACAAGTTTTCTTAATGAAAAAGTCAAATAGAGGGACAATATAGTAAATCTACAAGAAACCCATCCATCTCCTAATGGAGGATCTCTAACAAGGGTCTCTAGAGGTTTTGAAAAGTCAAGGAAAGTTTAAGAGAAATGGGGGAAAATGATGGCAAATTTTAGATGATAACCCTTAACTTTTCCCAATTTGATTTTTACCTTCACCTACACTCATCTTCAATCCCAATGGCTCTATACCGATATAAGGGTGGTAATGAAGAAAAAAGAAACAGTATTACCCAAACGACAATGACTTCTCATTAACTAGCAAAATGCTCGTGCTATGCAAGGGAATGGATTTAAATATATGAATTTGAAAGAAATGATTTAATAAAAAGATATGAATGCATCGAATACAAGAGATATCATTGCTTCAAATGAATTTTGGATCAATTCCTTTATACTGGTCCACAATGAAGGCGGACACAATGGAGTTAGTTCGGAAGTGCAACAAATCTCAACAGCACGCTGACATACCATATCAACCAGCCGCCGACCTAAGGTACCTTATTAGCCCGTGGCCATTCGCACAATGGAGGATAGATATCCTTGGTCCCTTCCCCCCTGTGACTGGGCAAAGGAGATTTTTAGTGATCACGATCAACTATTTTACCAAATGGGTAAAAGTCGAGTTGTTGGTTTCCATCACAGCTCGCAATGTCCAAAATTTCATTTGGAGGAACATCGTCTGCAGATTTGGACTCCCCAAGGTGTTGATACCGGACAACATGAAGCAGTTCAAAGACATCAAGTTCCAGAATTTGTGTGCCGAGATAGGAATCTAGCATAACTTCACCTCAATGGCCCACCCCCAGGAAAATGGTCAAGCCAAAGTGACAAACCGGACTGAAAGCTTGGCTTTCCCGAGTTAAAGGTTTGTGGGTGGACAAGTTGCCTACTGTTCTCTGGGCCTACTGAACTACTATTAAGACAGCGATCGGCGAAACTCATTTCAACCTAACGAATGGAGCGAATGCTGCCATCCTACCCAATATCAAAGTGTCGACCTTGCAGTTTGAGACATATGACAAGGAGGCTAACGAGAATAAGTTGTAGACTAACCTCGACTTACTGAAAGAGGTCCACCACTTAGCCTACATTCGGACTACAGCATAGGAACAATGGGTAGCTCGGTACTATAATGCTCGAGTTAAGAAACATCAAGTTCGAGTTGGCGACCTGGTACTCAAGAAGGTTATGGTACCTGAGCCCAATGTGGGAAAGCTCTGTTTAAATTGGGAAGGCCCCTACAGAGCACTCAAGGTGATCGATGAAGACGCGTATGAGCTCGAAATGTTGGAGGGGAGGCAAGTACCCCATGCATGGAACATTGATGATAACTTAAGGAAATACTAATTATGAGGAGTGAGGAGTTCAGAAGTTTCAAGCTGTGTATGCAAGAACAAAAGTATAGACCACATGCTATGGTGACCTGGTGAAGCAAACAAGGGAAAGCCAAACCGCATTCAGCTTTAAGGCCCCCTATGCCGACCTGAAAAATGTCTACAACTCGACAAATCGACAACGTTTTGACTTAGCCGAAATCATAAGCCTAGTCACTTTAAAAGTATAGGCATAGGTACACCTTGGCAACCTCAAATCGTGTTTTGACATTTAGCCTATTTTCTAGTGATAGAAAGTAGAAGGCAAGAAAGAGGGGCACAGTATATGCAAAAAAGTTAATTTCATTCAATAATGTAAAGTACACCATACATAGCTCAAAAAAAGAAGAAGAAAAGAAGAAAAAGAAGTAAATCTTTCTGAGATCGCCGAGCTTGAAGGCTTGGCGTGTAACATATATACAAGGGGTCCAAGAAAAGAGGTAAGAAATTCAAATGTCCACGGGCTCCTAAACGCCCACGTCGTTGGCTCCATTGCTGCCAGTACTAGCTCCATCATCTATGCCGGCCTTAATGTCCCCGCTGACCTCGCCTTCATCCTTAGAGTCAGGCTCTTGATCGACCCATGTCATCATCTCGTTAGTGAACACCGAACTCTTCAGCTTGGCCAGGTCAAAGTCGGGGCACACCAAGGCCACTAACATCTGGCATAGCTTGAAGCCCTGGCAGAAGGCGCATGTCCCGAACTCCTCTCTATCCTTCAAAAAGTCAGGCAAAGACTTGAAGTTCTCGATATCTCGGACCACAGCAGCACAGACGTCATCAAGAAGTTTCCCTTGAAGCTCAACAAGCTCAGCCTCCTCTTTTAACTTGAAGCCTTTGGCTTCTAGTTCGTCAGTCAACTTCTCAATGGTGCTCGCCAAGTCAGCATCGTGACTTCGCTCCTGGACAATCTCGGCCTTTAAGTAATGGATGAGACGGCTAGCTTGTTCCATGCGAAACGGTATTGTGTCACCTCCTTCTCAAGAACTTGGGCTCTAGCAGCTCCCCTCCTGGCATGATCCAACAATGCATGGGCCATGGCATTTGCCTAAAAAAATGGTATATCAACAACAAGCTAAACTTTGGCTAGGTATGAAGGAAGAAGTCAAGAAAATACCACCAAGATGTAGTCCATAAGCTTCCCACCTAGTTCACCAGGATGCAACTTACTAAGCTCTGTGACCTCCTCTGGAAAGATGGCCTCTTTGCTCTTTAACAAGGTTGCCCGGAAGTCCATGATGGTGCGCTTTTCTTTAGAAGTGGCCCCTCGGCATTCGAAGTAGTGGTTGCCTCGGCCCCAAGCTGTGGAAGGGGCTCCTCAAAAGTCCAAGCGGCCTCAGGTTCAAGCAAGGTCCCCTCCATTTGTTCCGCCTCGATGAGGTCAACCACTGGCACAACTTCGGTTGCATTCCGTCCAGCGGGCTTGGAAGTTATGACCTGAGGAGCTTCCTAGGGAGTCACCTTCCTCTTCTTCCTCCCCATAGCCTGGAACAACCCGGAAATTGGTATGCCCAACATGTTTCCTACACGATAAGTTCAAAGATAAGTCAAGACAAAAGAGAGAAAGATATATGCTAGATCTCAAAATGACGACCTGCCTGAAGGACTTAGCCTTGCCTAGATCAACTTCTCTTTAGCCAAGAATTCACTCAGCTTCGACCTCCTATCCACTAAAAGTAGCACCTAATCTACATCCGCTCACTCAATGTATCCTCCCCAAGAGTCCCTAGTACCCACTCTCCAGGCCATTAAGAATAGCCACCCACCATTCCGGTCGAGAAAGAAATACCTCCTCTTCCAATTTAGTACCTTGGAAGGAAAGGCCGGTAGGACAAGTAGTAGCTACACATCCCGGGAGTACTGAAAGGATTTTTCTTCATGTGGAATATATTGGCGAAGGTCTTAAGATCTAAGGGGAAGTCGACGTGGTAACAAAAGTACATGATGTCGACCAGGGTCCTAATAGAGTTTGAATGAAGTTGATCGAGGCTAATATTGTAGTAGTTCAGCACCTTGGGAATAAGGGGGGAAGAGGGAATCAAAGTTCCGCTTTCAAGGCCTCCTCGAAGATAGTGACCTCGTCATCGTCATGCTCCCACAGGAATTGACCAAGGGGAATGGATATCCGAATTGGTCTAGAATCCTATACCGGTCTACATGCTCATAAACGTCCTCGGTAGCCAGTTTGGTGGAACCAAACTCGGATTTATTTTTGGGTTGACGACTAGAGGATAAGGCTCCTTTATTGGAACCTCGTCGTTCCTGGGTCGAGGACTCCTCCTTGGCCTGGTAGGACGGACCCCTATCTTCCTCGGTTTTGACACTCGACATGATAAAAGCAAAGAACGGATCAAGGGGGAGATGACTCACCTAGAATGAAAAAACCGACCTCATCGACAACACCGACAACTTCAACAATGTCGAGCTCTGCGACCTCACTATGCACCAAAATTCCAAGGTTAGGGACGAATGAAATGGTCCCCTGAGGGTCCTATTTATAAACAGATGAACCAAACTATGGACAGTTGAGATTACTTGGATCTGACTGTTCGCAAGGACGTGACGGGTCGTATTCCGAAGCAAAATTAGTTTAGCATGTTTTTGACATCCGTGCGACCAAATGGATGTGTGAAGTCTGCATGTCCCCAGTATGTTACCTCATGCCTTAGTTGGATCGAGTGAACCAACCCAATCCTGAGCCATTGGTCGGACCATGATTGAGGATGGAACTCAAACCAAATCACCTCAGGTTAAGACTACTCCCTCATTGGACTGATCACGCTGGACTCGGGAGTGGGGAGCAATTAATGAGGGGTAACTTGGTCCTCCAATGATATCACGACGCATGGCATTGTAGAATAGCAAAAGTGATACCTTGGCCCCATGTAAACAGACCCTAGGAGCACTTCGGGCACTTCACAACTACATCGATGACCTTGACACCACTCCAATAGGCCAAACTACAAACAGCTACGAAAGAACTCAGGTTGGCATAAGAGGCAACCTACTTCCACCATTCTGACCTGACTCTGGTTGGCGACCTACTTGACTTGTTGAGCGATCTCCTCGGGATCACAATGCCATGTCGGTAGAGTCGATTATCACCCTGCCCTCTTTGGCCGGGATTGGATAAGCATTACCCGCTTACACGAGTCCACCTCTAGGCATGAAACCACCTCCGAACCAGATGAACCAGAGATCCTGAACGCGTTTCGTGAGGCTCACGGTAGCTCGCCTATATTAGGGCCTCATCTCCAAGCTCATAAGGTACGTGCGACTAAGCTCTCTAAACACTCTAGCTCTCTTTGATCTCTTGCAATCAAATACCAGCTAACTAACTTAAGTATCAGATTGCCCACCCTGGGTCAAGCAACCCGAACACTCTGATTACTTCTCTCTTGCATCTCGACCAAGCGACCTACTCAGTTCGATGTCCGAACTACCAACCAGCAAGGAGCACCAGATCGCGAATCATCAGAACCGAACAAAAAATAGAATTATTTAGGATCATTCAACTAAGTTGGATCCTCCTCTAAGAGAGTGACTTAATTGCTACAACAAAGTAACTTGTAAAAGGCAATCTGCCCTAACCATGGCATTCGAGATTTCACTTTTGAAGGCATCATTTAACAGTAGATAATAGATATTGATCCTTCAAGGCATTCTACATGGAACTATTTGTCCAACCCGGGGGATCTCCGTTGATGAAAACTAGAACATCCCTAGATTGAAAAGGGCTGCAAACAAATGGGATCAGATATAGGTAGATCCAAATTTGATTCATTTATATTCAAATTCGAATAAGATTTTTGTCCATCAGATTTATACTGGATTTGGATATGATAATTTAGTTAAAAACACAACATTCAAACCAACTTTGCTAAAAATTTTTTATTAACACAACCAATGAGATGCTCTCCTCCCCCACCTAGTCTAGAAATTTTCTCCTTTTTTTAAATTTTCTTATTTTTTATTCCATATCATTTTTAAACAACCAATGAGATGCTCTCCTCCCCCACCAAAAATTTCTCCTAAACTACCTCCCCCACTAACCCTCACTTTCTCTTAAATTATCTCTAATTCATATTTATCTCCTAAATTATCTCTAATTCCTATTTATCCTCTCCCCCACTTTTTATCTATCTATCTATATTATATATTAAAACAAAGCGGTCAAGAAATTTTCTCCTTTTTTTGAATTTTTTACTATTTTAGTCCATGTCATTTTTGAAACAACCAATGAGATGCACTTTCTCAATAATCTAAACAATCTCTTCTCTTAATATTTCTCCTAAACAACCTCCCCCACTATCTCCCACTTTCTCCTAAATTATCTCTAACTCCTATTTATCTTCTACATTATCTCCAATTCTTATTTATCTCCAAAATTATTTCTAATTTAGTAGAGAGTTTCTCTCCTAAATTATCTCTAATTCCTATTGTCCTCTCCCCCATTTTTTATCTATATCTAAATGTTATTCAAATAATAAAAATTTAACATTAAGAAATAAAATATTATTTAAATATTTCAATAAAAAACATCTTAAGTAACAAGATATTATAAATATATAAATAATTATATAACAAAATATTTAGTAATATGTAATAGCTTCAAAAAAAAACTCACATAACAAGAAATTTTAAATATTTTACATATTATTTAAATATTTAACAAAACTAGATTTAAAATAGTTAAAATAACGAAAATACTTAATAAATTTAAAAATTTCGTAAAAGTAGAAAAATAATTATAACATAAAATTGAAATTAATAATAATTTAATATCTTACAAAATTATTAATGAAATTATGTATTAATAGTATAAATTATAATTTTATGGATTATTAAATTCAATAAATAACAAAAAAAATAAATATTTTACATATTATTAAAATATTCAAATAACTAAATATTTAGCATAACTAGATTTTAAATATTTAAAATAACGAAATTATGTAATGAATTTAAAATTTTCTTAAAAGTATAAATATAATTACAACATAATATTCAAATTAATAATAATTTAATATATTACAAAAGTAATAATGAAATTATGTAATAATAGTATAAATTATAATTTTATGGACTATTAAATTCAATAAATAATTAATATTTTAAAAAATAAATATTTTACATATTATTTAATTATTTAAATAACAAAATATTTAACATAACTATATTTTATATTAGTTAAAATATAGAACTTGTGCAATAAATTTAAAAAACTGAAAAGTAGAAAAATAATTATAACATAAAATTGAAATTAATAATTTAGTATTTTACAAAATTAATACTGAAATAACTTTAGTAATAATTTAATATATATATATATATATACATAATATTGTAAAAAACTAATTTCACTCGTATCAATTAATAATTCAATAAAATAAATTTCATAAAACTTAATATTTATTAATAATAATTTTAAACTCTTAATACATATTTATTATATAATTATATATTCTAATATTAATATTTATTGCATTTCAGTAATTATTTATTGTTTTTTGTGATAAATGTATTTTTAATAATTATGTATAAATTTATTTTTGTTTTTGTTATTTAACGGAAAACTTTCAATAACAATTGGGTTTAAACTACTATTATTGAAATTTTTAAGTTTTGTTTATTGTATTTATTGTATTTTTGTTGTAACTTATTGATTAATATTTATTAGAGATTAAACTATTATTTGAGGTTATACTATTTAATGACTAATTTAATATATTTTTAGTAATTATTGTATTTTTTCATTATTAATATACTCTAAATAATTGTGTATTTTTGCTATAAATTTTCAATAATTATTAGATATTAAACTTTTGTTATTTATCAGAGTTGAGACTATTGATTTAGCTAAAATTATGAGTGTTCATGAGTTGGTTTAGTTTGGTTGTAGGCTATTTGGCCAACCAAATTGACCAGGTCAAGTTGGGGTGTTGGTGAGCTGAAACCAACTAACCATTTGTAAAACCGACCCACTCACGTTGTATCGGTTTGGGTTGACTTCTTGGTTTGGTCAATCCGTTCAAAAGATTTAAACTAAAAAATTAAATTTAAATTCTAAAAATTATAGTGCAATCATTAAAAATTAAATTTATGATATAAAACATTTTAGACTAAGAAATATGGGAAATTTCCTACTTTCCATATTAAAAATTATATTTAAAATATAAAATATGAATATATATCAATGGCCAGGTCATCCGGTTTTGGTTGGTTTACAAATGGCCAAAGCGAAATTGATCCAACTTGGTCAAGTTGGGAAATTTTTTAACCAAAGTCGACCTAAAATATTAGAAAACCGACCAACTCAGGTTGAGTTGATCAGGTTGGTCGGTATCATCAATTTGATGAATAAACCTAACTGAAATTAATTGTTGTTATTTTTGTATTATAAAAGATTTATTAAAAGTAGTATATAAAATATGAATAATTATTAATTATTTAAAAAGGGGAAAATATAAAACAATTGTATACTCTTATATGTTTCTATTAGGGTCATTTACTAGAGCACGCCTTATAATTTTACAAATTTACTTAAACCAACCTTATAGTTTTCATTTTAGTAAAATATCCCATATATTTTACAACTTATTTACTTAATCAAACTTTCATTAAGAAGTGTTTGTTTTGCCATTAGGCCCATGATTTTTTATTCCAAAAATACCCTTAACACTTTTTTGTACAGTAAACAAAATTGACCAAATATAGCCAATAGAGTGGTTGTCTGTGTCTTATTATGGGCAAAAATGATATTTTTTTTATTTTCTTTTGGTTAAATTTATTTAAATGAACATTAGGGTTAATACTATCATTTTCCATTGTCATTTAATGGAAGATTGATTAAATCCATTGCAAATTATAAGTGGTGTTTTAGTAAAATACAAACTATAGGATAGATTTTAGTAAATCCATGAAACAATAGGGGGTGTTATAGTAAATGACCCATTCTATTATTTAGCTTTTGCTTAAGAAATCCCATACATCGCACGGGAGCAATTCTAGAGGCGGTGCAAGACTCCCTCTAGAAGCACTAGGAGTCGCCACCTCACATGGCTTATCTCCTTTTTTCCCCTCCTTTTTATTAGGAAACTAACACCAACTTTTTCCTAAATTATTTCTATTTATACCCTATTTCCTATTTATCTCCTTAATTATCTATAACTCCTATTTATCCTCTCCCCCACTTTTCATCTATATCTATCTAAAGAAAATTTCAATTAAAATATTTAATAATTATTTAAATATTATAAAAGAATTATATTAAAAACTTTAAAATATTTATTAAAAACACAAAAAATAATTGTAATGGGTTTAATTATATTCATATTATTAATAATTTTATATTTTTATGAAATTCATAATAAAATTATGTAATAACAATCTCAGTTATAATTTTGGGGATTATTCAATTAATTTAATAACTAAATAATATTATAAAAACATAAATAAAAATTATGTTCATATTATTAATAATTACATTATAATAATTAATCAATATTTTAAAAACAAAAAATAATAATTGAAATAGGTTTAATTATATTCATATTATTAATAATTTTATAATTTTATGAAATTCATAATGAAATGATGTAATAACAATCTAAGTTATAATTTTGTGGATTATTCAATTAATTTAATAACTAAATAATATTTTAAATATATATATTTATATAAATTATTTAAATAACAAAACATTAAAAATAGCTAAATAATTATGTAACAAAATATTTAAAATTGCATAATAACTTTAAAGAAATAAAATTTACATAACAAAAAAGATTAAAATTTTCAAATATTATTTAAATATTTAAATAGTGAAATATTTAACATAATTAAATTTTAAATAGTTAAAATAATGAAATTATGTAATAAATTTTAAAAAATATTAAGAGTAGAATAATAAGTATAATAGATTTCATAACTTTTGAATTAATAATAATTTTATATTTTACAAAATTGTGTAATTATATTATAAATTATCATTTCATGCATTATTAAATTTAATAAATAGTTCATATTTTATCATTTTAAATAATTGTATTATTAAAATATTAATGTTTTAAATAATAATTTCATATTTTACAAAATAATAACGAAATTATGTAATAACAATATAAATTATAATTTTGTGGACTATCCAATTTAATAACTAAATAATATTTTAAAAATATAACTAAAAAATTGTTTAAATAACAAAATATTTAAAATTACATAATAAATTTAAAGAAACAAAATTTAAGTAACAAAAAAGATTAAATATTTTACATATTATTTACATATTTAAATAATGAAATATTAACATAACTAAATTTTAAATAGTTAAAATAACGAAATTATGTAATAAATTTTAGAAAAAGTTCTTAAGAGTAGAATAATAATTATAATAGATTTCATAACTTTTGAATTAATAATAATTTTATATTTTAAAAAATTAATAAATAAATTATGTAATAATAGTATAAATTATTATTTCATGGATTATTAAATTTAATTAATAGTTAATATTTTAACATTTTAAATAATGGTATTATTTAACTAATTAAATAATGTTATAAATAACTAATTTTAAAAACTTTAAATTAATATCAAAATATTAATAATTAAATCATATCTTATATATTATTTCAAAAACAAAAATAGATTAAATAACAAAATTATGTTATAACTTTAAAAAATTATCCAAAGCACAAAGTATTTATAACTAGTAGGGCCCCATGCAATGCATGGGATGTGGCACCCTCCATGTCCTTATCCCCCACCTTGTAGTCAAGACACTCGACCCCATCCCTACCACATCCCCAGTGGGTATTTTATAAATGGAATTGTGGAATCCTAAGATTATAAGAATATGAGGAAAACTTAGAGATATTTTAAAAAGTCGATATTAAACCTATTAATATTTTACAAATTTACCATTGGATTTGGGGAATTATATGAAAACCCCGTCCCTCTCCCATCCCTGATTTAGAGCAAACATATTTTGCCCATCCCCACCCAATCTCTTCCCCATCCCTATTTAAGATTTGAGAAAACTTGCCCCGTTTGGGTTGGGGCTAGGTATTATGTATGTTTTATTTACTATTTTTAAATAAATTTTCAATATAAAAATTTGAATACTAAATCATATTTTAAACATTATTTGAAAAACAAAAGAATAGATTAAATAAAAAAATTCTATAGTAGCTTTAATAAGAATATAAAATATAAATAAATGAAAAAATAAACATTATTGAAATAGTGGAAGTAGATTAGTTAACTTAGAGGTATTAAAGCTTTTTATTAGTTATTTGTTATATTTTTGTTATAAATATTATTTCAGCAATTATGTATTCCGCAATAAATTTTTAATAATTATTAGAGATTAAACTATTGTTATTCGTTAGAGATTAGACTATTAATTTAGCTGAAATTAAGAATGTTCACTAGGAAATTCAGTCTGGTTGGAGATTGTTTGGCTAGCCAAACAAATTTGGTTTGGTAAGGAAATTGGTCACTCAAAACTAACCAATCATTACTAAAAACTAACCATTGGTTAATTAATAAATGTTCAAATTTTTAATATTTAGTGTAATTTATACTAATCTGTGTAATTTAATAAAATTTTATTAAATTTTTACAACAATTATTTTTCATAAAAGATATTACAAATTGGCATAATTTACTAATTTCTATAAAATCAATAATTATAATTAACAATTATCAAATAATTCAAGGAAACTCTTTAACTAAAAATCCATAATTTTTTAAATAATAATAGTTAAAAATTATAAAACCAATTTACGAAAAAAAATATTCTCCAAAACTATTTAAATAATAGGCCATTGTCACTATTCAACTAAATAATTATTAAAAATTTTAGGAAAATTAAATTAGGAAAATAATATACCAGAAATTGTTTCATATTTATTTAAATAACAATCCATTATTATTATTTTAATAAACAATTATAAAATAATTTAGAAAAATATTAAATCTATCCACAGCGGTCTAGACCACTTGGTCGACTTCAACAATACTTGGTTTTACATTAATTAACAATAAATTTTTTACTTTAAATTAAAATTAACATAATTTACCATAATTACATGAATTTACTATAATTACATCATATTGATTAATAGTAAATAATTTAGGCTTAAAAAGTAAATAATTTACATTAATTCACATTAATTCACATTAATTTATTGTTATACTAATTTTCTATACATTTTTGCTAATCAACAACAATTTCATTAATTTTTGAAATTTGTCATAGAATATTGTTAGTTAATTAGTTATATAAAATTATTAGAATCGTATGGATGGCAATTTTCCCTGTAAAACTAGAGCCCTACTCTGTCCCACCCCGAGCGCCAAACGAGGAAAATATTTTTACTCCAAATCAGGGACAGGGAAGGGATGAGGTTTGCATACCTCAAACCCGATGATAAATTAATAAAATATTAGTAGATTTAATATTGATTTTTAAAATATCTCTAAGTTTTTCTCATATTCTTATAACCCTAGGATCCCACAATTCCATTTATAAAATACCCCCAAATTGTCATAATCCAATTCCTAAAATACCCCCCCCCCCAATTCCCATAAATCATATTTATAAAATGTCAACAAATTAGATTATTTTTTAGTGGTTGCCTCAGTTAGGGAAAATTTAGGGATTGGTCTCGCCTTGAACCTGCCCCACCACCAAGGGAGGGGGTGAGGGACAGGGAGGAGGGCCCCGTTCAATGCACAGGTTGGTGTATATATACACCAAATTGGATTATATCAGATCGGATGGTGGTGGATCCATATTTGATAGAATTACAAGCACATTGGATCCGGATCACCCTTAATATTCAAATTCAGACAACCGGACACCATTTGCAGCCCTATGAAAATCCTTTTAAGAACCTTCTTTGAAAACTTTGCATCTTAAAACAGAACTACAGGGAAAAAGGTCTGTAAATTGGGGGGCTCATCATCAAATGCCAACCATGAGAAAGCTCCAATCAAGCATTGTTGCAGAGCTCGTTGGGAAGTTCGATATTGTAAACCTTCTTGTATGAGAGGATAAAGACTTCTTGTGTTTCGGTGTCTCTTACAGAGAGCATAAATCAGGGAGAGTGAGACAGTGGAAGATGAAGGAAATCCATCTATGCTATTGCAGATTTCAAGAAGTAGCAGACAAGGGCAGAATTGAGCAATCCAACACCAAGCCAACCATTTCCATTGACCCACCCAAATAATCCACATTAAGCTCAGTTTGAACCTAAATCTGAAAATCTAAAACGAAATTTTCAACCAGTATTTCAAACCACAATGGTACTCAATCCAAACGTGCAGGTTCAAGATTTTACTGGAAAGAATGCAGATGGGAAACAACCCATTTGCTCCTAACCTTAACTAAAAGGTAACTGCAAGTGATGAACTAAAAAAGTTAAAACAATATATCAGAGTTAATCTACCATTAACAAAGAGAAACACCCCTTTAACATTGATGTGAACTGGGAAATTACTGTCGCAGAAAGGAACTAAACTATAATTCTTTTATTGCCTATCAAGCAATAGAAATTGAACATACCAGTCTGGCAAGAAGGCAATATTAAGAATCAAAAACTGTATTCTGTAACAGAGAGCATGCACACAACCATCTAGTACTTAAGATGTGAAGAAAATAGGAGAAATAGCAACACAACTCAAATGAACAAGCTAAAAAAGCTATAGAGATGGAGTAACCCAAACCGAACGGCCAATAATTCGCAGTGATTCTGTTGGGTAACATGACTGGATGGTTTTCTCTTGTATGTTGAAGATGCCCAAATCATGAACTCCCCATTCTGTATTTATGGAGCAATCTAGTCCATTGTCGTCGGTGAAATAGATGCAGTTCGCACTGCATTCGGGAAATTCACGAGCAGAGATAGAAACAGAATAGTTGTCACCCAAGAACAACACACGGTCACCTATGCTTTTCACCTCCACCCACCTGGGGTTCATAGAGCTCCGCTCCTCTAGCTTGAAAACCTTGAAGCCACCTGTTCTATGTAGCTGGGAAGGACTGTTGGCGTCATCATCGAAGTAATCATGCCTCAGAACCAACAATAAATCGCCTGACGACTCCACTAAGTATCTCTTATGAATAACTCTGCCACCAGTCAACACTGGCGGAACCTGTGCAATTACAGTCCTCTTGGGAGAAGAGGAAGAAACATCCCAAGCGTCTAAACCTCCATGATTACCCAATGTGTAGAATCTCTCCTTGTGGTAAATGATGTCATCGTAAGGACGGAAGCCTCTCCTCAAAATGGTCCATGACTCATCTCCAGCTCTACAGAAGGCCAAATCTCCTTGCTCGCCGTGGGTTATCATGGCTATGTAGTCGTGCGGAGCTAACGTTGGACTTGAGGACAGAACCACTTTATGTATGAAATACCCTCGGAGGTTGGCAGGGGTGTCGGAGAATCCGTCGGAAAATATATATTCGATTACGGCACTGGATTCTGATCGGCGGGCGTTCGAAACATAGGGGAGAGTCGCCACGGGTGGGGTGGGAGTCGGATTCGAGGGACTGTAGGAGAGAAAGGATTTACGAGATGAGCATCACAGTTTTCGTCCTGGAGTGCCAACCAACCATGGAAGGACCCAAAGCAGACAGCGTTACAGAACTGCTTGGGAAATTTGATCTTGTAGAGTTTTTACTCTGAGAGGCTAAAGAATTTGCGAGTTTCAGCGTAGGTTTCCGGGAGCATAAGCCAGGGTGAGTGGGGGGATGGAGGGTCGAGAGGATTCAGCATCCCTTCTGCTGCAAATTTCCAGGAGGGGCAAACGGCGGAGAAGCGAATACAATCAACCAAGTTCAGCCGTTTCCATATGAGAACTAAGAGTTCGTCCGGAAGGTCCGACCAGCCGGCCATGGTAGCGGAGCACAGCTGCGCAGGCTGACGAGGGAGTGTACAACTGTACAAGGAGGGCTGTGGCACCAGCACCGTAGGAAGTAAACATTGACCACCGACATCACACCGCGTCACCGCCCGCCAATTAAGAATTCAGGTGGCGGAGAACGGAAGAAAGCATGGAGGGCCTTTTAGTAATTTTATGAATAAACTTTACGAAAACAACCTTACTGGTTGCTACTAGCGCTAGAGCGCCATGGGCCTATCATCTGGCTCGAGTAAAACGGTTTGGGGCCATATAGGCCCAAAGTTTTATTCTGGTCCGGTAAAGACATTTTCATATTATTTTTAACAAACTCGGGGACAATTGGAGAAAAGTTTTACTTGTACGCAAACTGTTGAAGCATTTCAAAAGTAAGGCATTGACGGAATGGTCGAAAACTAAATCATCTTTACTTAGCATCTATCATTGATTCCAATCCTTTGAACATAAAACGGACAAGAAGACCAAGGAGCCAATGATTCTTTATCCCCATAATACCAGGATTCTTCTCCAGTCACACTGTGCTAAACACAAAGATATGGTGAATGTAATTGCCAATCAAAGATTACCCCCCCTTGTGATCATCTTGCCTGTACCATGAAAATGGATAAGGAGACTTCAGACTTGAAAGTTGAAGCCAGTGTCATTGCCCTTATGAAACTATCTTGCAAAGTTTTTGTGACATTTTTCTCTAGATTCATTATAAGAAATACTTTTCAAAGAATTAAAACCTATTTAGGAATATCATCTAAGTATTGAGATTTGCTCCTTACAGCCTCATTCCACCTTGTGTTGGGAACATCTTCTCATGAATAAAAACAAACATAAAGTAGTGAAGAAGTTCCTGATATACGGCTGAGACAATTGTGGAATTAATGTGAGGAACACTCTGAAGAATAGATACGACTCCACCTAATAGCTTAAGCTTTTAAGTTGAAGGATTATCCCGTCACCTATTATAGTTAACTTGGCTTTAAGACAAGGTATGGATGAAATTATGCTTCTCCATGCTTCAAAGTAAACAGCTTTTACATGAGATGTAATGTGTTTAAAATAAAAACCTATTCAGGACCTCACCTATCAGCTTTAGCGCTTTTAGTTTGAACAGTTCTTTGAAAGCAATTGTCTGCAGAGTACACCTATTGGGTAATGATGCTGTTGTCACATATTTGCCTGCCGGCTAGAAAGAAGGCTGAAACGAGTAAAAGGAGGGAGGAGTTGCATTGTGGCAACGGTCTAGTACAAAATATGCACAGCACCATCGGCTTGATTAGTTTGATGTTTCAGGCGACTTCTTGGGTATCAGCCTATCAGGACCAGATTTTTTGTGATATTTGTTCCTCTCGGAACCACTGTAATAGTTAGTCATAGACTGCTTGATAGAAGAGGGGGCTTCAGACCATCGGGTCCAGGAGCTTTCAGAGCTCCAAGACATGAAAAGAATTCCTTACAAGTTACAATATTGGGTCTTGTGTATTTTCAAACTTCAGACTGTATGGGCTAACCTCATCCATCATCAAAAGCGTTTTGGCTTGAGATGCAACGGAATCATTCCCCGTTTCACTTTTTTACGATAACAGACAGTAATTAGTCCTACAAAGCTTGTACTTCTGTAGTTAAAAGTTGAAACATTTGCCAATGGTGCAGATTGTAAACCAGGGGTTGCAAAACAATATAAAAGTTCATTCTCTAACAAATAATATCTAACACGATTTTTTCATGCCAATTGAAACTTAATGGCAAACAACCATTATCGTAGAACGTCATCCACAAAACTGTTAGACATAATAATTAATAAACTACCGACTAGGAAGATCCATTTATATCAAAACGTTCGCATAAAACAGAAAGAATATGCCTGGTCTACAAACCTTGCCAAAACAAAATGGGATCCAGATTGATGGGGATCTCCCTAAGAAACTATTGTCTGAGACTTGTTGAGGATCACTCCTTCATATTTCACTTGGAACCATTTCATAGCATCCTCCTTTGTGACCCTGTGTTGGATCCCAACACGAGATTTGCACCTACGACGGCGAGCAACGCGATATCCCGGTCGTTCGAGTACGACATAAAAGTCCATACCATAAATACCGGTTGAAGGATCATACCTAAAACAGAAAGTATCAATCAATATATTAACTATGTGCAAATAGAATAGGTATTGAAAACATGCGCACTGGGAAAAGGAAAATGCATTTCAAGCAGGGAAGAATTAGCATGCATATCATTTCAGGCTTGAACCAAAACAAATCTGTACCTGAGCTACTAAATGCTCGTCAACCTTAGAGAAATGAACATATTTAAAGATCTAAGAAAAGGGTCATCTGGGTCTTGGGAGGGGTGGATTGGATACAGACCTAACCTTTGGCATCTTTTTTAACCAAGTAGCCTCTTAGACTCAAACCCATGTTCTGACGCTTGCCAATCCAACCATTACACCAAGCAATGGACCCTAGTTGAAGGTAAAAAAGATCTAATTGGGTACATTAAGTAGCTTCTCTACGTGACCCCCCACCTATCTTTGCAACATGGAGTCATGGAGTAATCATTTGGTGGATAACGACTTTCAACCAGATAAAAGGATGAATTGGCCTGGCCAAATTTTCAATCCCAGTCCATATCAACCTCATATCCAACACTATGGAGATATATTCCATTAATAACAACCATAGGTTTTTGAATTAATATAACAGTTGTCCACAAAACAAGGTACTTTTTGATAGGCAAGGTAAAACTTCCTCGACAACATAGAAGATTCATGGGCTATTAGATAAGCTCATTAAACAACCTGAGAGAACCCTTTAAAATTTACAAAAAAATACTAAAACATAAAAAATCGAAAGTATATAATCTTATTACAAGCCGTGCCACTTCCATCACAAAATTTCCCAAACTTGACACGAGTATTACGGAAAAAATGGAAAGCAAAATTCACATGTAGATAAGCCAATCTCCTAACATGGGAAATAACAACCACAAGTATTTTGAAGTTTTGAACTAAGAAACACGAATTTGCCACAATTATTGATAGTGCAGCAATCAGGATGTATTGGTCAATTTGTCCCGATAGAAGTTCAATTTAATAAAGGAAAAGATAGCAAACCATATCTACAAACATCTCAATGGGAAATGCTCAAAGAAAGAAATATTCCATTGGAAAAATACGAGTATCACTGAAACAGTGAAGTGTGGAGAAAAGATGATGCAACAGAAAATAATTGCTAGACTTCATTATTAGGCACCATTAACCTCAAAGACCAGACATAATAGCAGGCGTCAATGGAGCAAACAGTCATTTGAAAAGGCAAGGAACACCTCTGAAGTTTTTATTATATAAAAATAAAGAAACAGATTGTTCATATATTAAGAAATAAGAATGTGCTTACAAAATGAAAGAAATAAGAATGTCTTCTTTCTACAAAAAGAGACCTAGTGCGAGTGCCTAAAGCCATGAGTTAAAAATTAAGTGCAAAGGAACTTTTTGAGGGAGAAACTAAAATGAATCAATATGCCCTAGAGAATATAATACGAAAGCAACTTCTCTATTGCAATTAATAGAACCAAAAAAATACCCAACAGATAGATCTAAACTGTACCATGCATTCAATTAATTCCAACTCAAAATGAAAGAGTAAAATAAACGGTGGAGCGAAACCAGAAAAATATAAAAAGTTAGCACTTATGGGAACTTTCCCTAATCACGCAAGGTTCGTATAAACTACTTGAGTTCGCTAGTCAGTGATTGAACAGAGTATAAGTTCACCAATATATCAAAGACAAATTCATATAGAAGACAGAACCGTTGCCTACGATCTACAGATCATCAATTAAATCACCACCAATAAAAAATCGACACACAGTCACAAACGATGGGCTTTTAATTCAAGTTCATGTTAATCAGCATTGGAAAAGAACAGCAAAACTTAATGGGAAAGGCACGGAATTTCTGCTTACTTGATACCCAAATCGATATGCTCCTGAATACCGAAACCGAAGCATCCAGTATCACTGAAGTTCCTCCTCAACAGCTCGTATTCCTTGACCTTCAACCCACTCTCCAGAAGTTGCATCGCCTTCTCACCCCTGACTGTGACGTAACATGCAATCTTCTCATTACGTCTTATACCAAAAGACCGAACGGTGTACCTAGCTGTCAAGACATCAACCCATCAGCCCAAACAACAACAAAATCACAGACAAGTAGACAGAGCGTTTGTTATTGGTAATAAACAGAGCATATTCAAGCAAGACTAAATCAAACTTACCCTTTGAGAAAACGGGGGTCTGCCCACTCAGCTGCTCCAACACCTACAATTGGAATTTAAAAGATAGATTTAGACACAAGCGGCTAAAAAATTAGATCTGAGGCATACTAAGAATGTTAGAAACGCATATGGGAAACCTTCGCGGCTCTGGTGAGACGATCTCCACTTTCACCGACGGAGATGTTGAGGACTAATTTTTGAACTTTGATTTCCCGCATTGGGTTCGATAGCTTCTTCTCTGAAGCCTGTTTTGGGTACAGAAAAACTCATTTAGAAAGATCTCAGACCAGTAAGCAGGAATAGAAAGAAGAAAAGAAAACAAGAAATCTTAAACAAGTAGAGAGAAAGGAATGAGAAGATCCACCATTGCTCTCCACAGCCGAGGTTACAGAGGCAACCGAGTGGGTTGATAGTTTACGGAGGGAAGCGGTGAGATAGAAGAAACCCTAGGAGAAATACGATGACTGGACATGCTAGGGCTTTGTATTCCTCGTGGGAACCTCTTAAATGACAATAATACCCCTAAAATGAAGAGATGGTGAGCGCTATTCTGTTAAAACCAAAAAACAGAATTGAAAATTTCGGTTTTGGTTTGTTTGGTTCGGGTTTTTTGGTTTTTAGTTAAATCGGTTCGATAAATTTGATTTTTGATTAATTCGATTTTCAGTTTCAGTTTCTAAAATTAGAAATTCAGTTAACTGAATTATTCTAACTTTCTATTATTATATATAACATATAGTATATAATATATAACATATAATATATAATAATATATTATATGTTTATATATTAATATATAATATAATAAAATTTCATTTCATAATATATATTTTATAATATATAATATATATTTCATGTTATAATATATATAATAAAGTATATATTATTAAAATTTGGCTTTAACTGAAATAACTGAAAATTGAACCAAAAAAATCGGTTTTTCTACTATCCACTTTCAATTTCGGTTTAAATTTTTTTAGTTGAGTTTTTAAAATTTTAATTTATTTGATTGTTCAATTTTTAATCGTATAAACCGCCTAATTTCACCCGTCCCATGGGCCCTACCCAGATTGAAGCGGATTTTATACCATTGATCGGGGTTCAGAATAAACCCGAAACTCTAGGGCGGGGATGGTATTTGCCACTCCACTTGGATTATATTATAAATATAATATATAATTATTAATATGATAATATATGTTATATTATATTATATTACATAATATAAAATAGTTCTAGCCTTTTAGATAAGTTTAAAAAACAAGAAATTAATAAATTAATACATATACAAGAATGACTAGGGCGGGGCGGGGCAAAATCAAGGATAGGGGATAGGGAAGGGGTTAAGATTTTGAGCTCACCATAAAATAGTTCTAGGTAAGTTTAAATAAACAAATAAATAAGTATACAAGTAAGAATGACTGGGGGCGGGGTAAAGTCAGAGATCCCCTTTTTCTGTGGGATGGAAATGGGGTTAAGATTTTTAACCCCGCCATAAAATAGTAATAAGTAATAAAAAATTAATTAATTAATAAGTATACAAGTAAAAATGACTAAGATGGGCAGGACAAAGTCAGGGATCCTCATTTCCTATGAGGATGGGGATGGGAATTTGAATTCATGATCGGGTAAAGGGCATGCAAAATCTGGCCCCGCCCCCGCCCCATTGCCATTCCTACAAAAACGATGAAGCAGAAGCATAAATCTGTATTTTTTTCACTTTATTTACAAACGAAAAGTAAAAAACAATTCAATGTCTTACAAAACTTTTTAAAATTCCTTTGCCAAGATTCGAACCCGGGTCTCTAGGGCGAGAGCCGAGTATCCTAACCAATTAGACTACAACGGAGCTGACAATTGCTGTCCTCTTTATCCTCCATATTCCCCAAAGCGCAATGCATTTTTTGGCAAAATTCAAAATATAATTCCATTGCCGAGACCGAACCCGGGTCTCTCGGGTGAGAACGTATCCTAACCAACTAGACTACAAAGGACTTGTCTATTTATCCTCGTTAAGCTCTATATTTCAAATGTAATTTAAAGCATTTTCTCTAGCAAAATTCAACCCGAGTCTCGGTTAAGAGTCGAGTATCCTAACCATAGAATGCATTTTTGGCAAAATTAAAAATTTAATTCCGTTGCCGGGACTCGAACCCGATTCTCTCGGTTAAGAGCCGAGTATCCTAACCATAGACCACAAAGGAGCTATTTACTTCTTCCTCTTTAGAGAAATTTTAAAATCGTGATTCAATGCATTTTTGGCAAAATTAAAAATTTAATTCAGATGCCGGGACTCGAACCCGGGCCTCTCGGGTGAGAGCCGAGTATCCTAACCAACTAGAGTACAACGGAGTCGTTTACTGCTGTCCTCTTTAACCTTAATGATTTTTTTTCTGCCAAAATTCAAAATATAATTCCGTTGCCGGGACTCGAACCCGGGTCTCTCGGGTGAGAGCCGAGTATCCTAACCAACTAGACTACAACGGAGCTGTTTACGTCTGTCCTCTTTTCCAAAGNGTCTCTCGGGTGAGAGCCGAGTATCCTAACCAACTAGACTACAACGGAGCTGTTTACGTCTGTCCTCTTTTCCAAAGCAGCAATTCAAAGCTTTTTTTTGTGACAAAATTCAAAATATAATTCCGTTGCCGGAACTCGGACCCATGTCTCTCGGGTGAGAGCTGAGTATCCTAACCAACTAGAATACAACGGAGCTGTCTATTGTTTTCAACCACAATTTTCAAGTCTCCAGTACAATAAATAGTCAACATAAGAAAAAGGCATGCTCATTTAAACATATCCAACCGATGAGCAGCCCTATTAACTAATAGTCTAAAGAAGATTTGGAGCACCCAAGATCAAAAATCCATAACTAGCTTTGCATTTGTCTAATATAATCAAAATTTTCTTCTACTTCTCCTGTTTAACTACTTTCAGAGCTTCAAAGACAATAAAAAGTCCAAAACTTTCAGCACTATGGCATTTTCACAAAGACTTCTCCTCCCACTAGCTATATCTATTTGAAAAAAAGACCCCTTGTTAGAAAATTAAGGTGAATAAAATAAAATAATCCATCATATAACATAAGTATGGAATTTAAAAACTTACCCAAGAATAAGCATAAGAATGAATTTAATGATCAAATATCAATCACTATTGTTTGCCCTGATGCACTCTTTGGCAAATCTTAAAGGGAAGAAAAACATGTATCAATAAATCATTTATGAAGGCTAAACAATGATCATTATAAATGACATACAAAACTTAAACAAAGAGTATTATCATTTTCAAATTTGTCAATCTCTTCTAAGTCTTCTTCAACATTAATTGCATGCTACGTTGACCGAGTCAAATCTCAAGTACATATAAGTGCTTCTGCTACCTTAAGTGTCAAAGAACTCCTAAGCACATCAAGCACTCGTCCTCTACTGCTAAAAGTGGACTCAAAAGCAACTATAGAAATGGGAACTGCTAATACATCATGAGCCATCTGTGAAAGTATAAAGAATCTGGGAATATTAACTTTCCACCATCCTAGAATATCAAAGTCGTCATTGCCTTATCCCTCTTCAGTATCTTCATTCAGATATCTATCCAATTTTGATTTAGCATCTCACCCTCCACTTATTGACTTGTACTTCTAAAATCAAGACATCATCATCTTCTTTATTTGTGATTATTGTTCATTGTCTCTCTCACTTGAAATTGAACATTTGACATTCTCAATAGTTTGTCTACTCTGAGGTGCAAACATACTCTTGTATTCATTATACAGCTCATACAAGGCTTCCTTGACTCTTTTTGTAAATTCTTGACCCTTGGCACCTTGATAAGTTTCATTAAGTACAAACTCCACATACTCTAATTTGTGTCGAGGGTCTAACACAATTGCAATATAGATCAATGCATTCATCTTTTCAATGTTTCCCCTAATACTTATCGTACTTCCCTCTCATCCTCTTTGTCATATCCCTTAAAATTTTTATCCTCATTGTTTATCCATTCTTGTAAAACGCATTCAACAACGTTAATTTCATGGAAAAAGTTGTTTGATGTGACATATAAGGAGCTTGAAACCATTGTGTGATATCATAAAAATGTTGTAAAAATAACATTAACTTGCTAACATTCTCCCAATCAAAATAAGTAGGAATCTCATCTTCCATCTCAAGTTCACTCCTAAAATGAGGATCATGATCATCAAACCTCCCAAAGACTTTCAAACTTTTGAGTTGCATCCAACAGTAGGTATGTTAAATTCCACCTAGCAAATTCTTTCAAACTTTCAAATTTCCCCAATTAGAAATTGCAACATTATTTGAACTTACATTGTCAATTATAACAGTAAAGACTTTATTAATCCCCCATTCAAGCAAACATTTTTCCACTGCCTTACCAATGGCATCTCCTTTATGACTAGAAATTGGACAAAAGTTAAAAACCTTTTTATTCAATTTCCAATCATTATCAATAGAGTGGGTCATTAAACACATGTAGTTGATTCTTTGCAAAGAAGACCATGTGTTTGTGGTAAGACAAATCCTTTGGCATGATTTTTTTAGGAAATTATTTTACTTTAATTTCTTATTTAGGTACAATTGGTAACAATCTCTACCAATAATCCATTTAGATAGAATCTAAAACCTAGGACACGAAAGTGTCATAAAGTTTTAAAACCCTCATCATCCACAAACTTGAATGGAAGCTCATCAACAATGAGCATTTGAGATAAGCCCTTTTTAATGGCCTCTTAGTCAAACTTCCAACAACCAAGGGAACTCATATTCTTAATATTTTCACCCTCCCCCTCCTTGGAAGCCAATTGCATATTTAATTGTGATTGTTTTGCCTCTAAGCTATAAGGGTTTTTCTTACATATGTTTATGTGGTTCTTTAATGAGCCTATCCCATTTTTATTAGGGTCACAACAAAATTCTCTATCACAGTAGTTGCACTTACCCTTTACTTCACCATTATCTGAGATGAATTTCGAAAAGTGGCCCCAACAACCAAGGGAAGCTCATCACTTTTTTTTTCTTTTAGCAACTACATTCATCGAATTCATTTGGTTGGAAGCCCGGAGCCTGGGGTGTGAACTTCAAACTTAGTAATATTGGTAGGAGTATTTCCAATTTGTTGTGGCATCTACAATCACAATTCACAAAAGATGTTAAAATTAACAAACAAATGGAATAAAATACTTGAACATCTATAATCATAATTCACTTAAGAAACAAAAAGAGAACTAGGTAAGAGCAAATTTAGAATACACGATAAGGCAAATAATGTCGTTGGTAAAAAAATATAACACACTAAATAAATACTCCAAGAATCTAAGTCCAAATCCCTATCAAGATAAAAACAACAATCTATAGAAATTAAAAAATATAACCATAATTTAATGCAACACAAAGTCATCACCAAACAAAGGGAATATAATTATATAAGTATAAATCATGATAGGTGATTTCTCTGAATTCTCTTTTAAGGAAACACTACTTTAGTATATTTATTTTATAAGGCCAGTGGTTCTTGAATTATAGATTTTTAACTCTTCTTACAATGGTTTTTATTTATTCTTGAAGTTTTTAAGCTATACATTGAGCATGTTACATGTTAGTATTCCAAGTTCAGTTTCAACGTTTGTCAATATTGCAAGTTCAATTAATATTCCATTTTTCAAATATCTGAGTTCATGGGAACTTATTCTTTTTGAAACATTCTAAACACCACCTTAGCATATTAGTTTTTCTCTTAGTGCTAGTTCTCATCATCCACAATTTTAAATGAAGTTGTTCCCTTTTTTATCTATTTCTAATGCTACTCAGATTGGTATCTTGTTCAACATATTAGTTATTTTCTTTTATAAATCTAAATATTTAAAAGATTTTGATATTTGTTCTTAATTTATACTGAATAGTGCAGTGTTGCTTCCTCACCAAGACCAATCTAAATGATGGAGGGTGATTTGGCCCGACCTCATAATAAGGGAACACGTGGACGTGACTCGACACCAAGACCAATCCAGGCACTCCTAGCTGGCAGTTGACTGGCTCCTATTTGGCGACAGATGACACCTGAGGAGAAGACGGTGAAGGATTCCTGGGGGACTTGCCCGGCGGGAATACTCCGATGCTTAAGTTAGAACACTTGAGAAGGCGGTAAGGAATGCAAAAAGAGCTAAGAGTGCAGGTAGCGCTAGATCAATGAGAGTTCGAGATTAACTCAAGATACAAGATGCAAGATACCAGATACCTTCGCCCCTTTGACCCTGGGCCTTTAAATGCAGGTGTTCTTGTCAAAACGGGTGTAACCGCCACTGGCTCTCTGTCGCAGCCGTTATTTGCCAGGGCTGCGCAGGTAACTGTTGTAGGGTACTGCCCAATCGGACGAGAGACACATACCCAGAAAGGACAGACACGCCACCACCTGTCGAGGGACATGGGTGTAGTCTGCTGGGTTGGCAGGGACAGCGCTGTCAGCGAGGAGACGTGATGCAGTCTGATGGGTACCGTCTTGTCAGATAAGAAGCTTCCTGAGAACTCTGCGTCGCTTAACAGCGAGCTATCCCATAGCGAGCGGCCTTGTAGGGAGCTCCTGGATGTGTCCCAAGGTGATTCCGCCTGAGGTTGCCTTTGGGGCAGCCTTCTTGCCTAAGTATTGGAGCGAGATGGTTCTCTCAGCTCGCGAGCTGGGATAGACTTGTCTTAGAGTATTCCCTTTCAGCATACTGGGGTTCTCGAGGTCGCGCTGTAGCGAGCTCATTCTGTGGCAAACTGTAATGTAGCGAGCTGTCTTGCGAGCTCGTTACTCAGTCGCAGCCAAACTGTTATGCTGAGTTGTTGCTTATGCTGAGTCATATCCACGTGTCACCTTCTCAGGAGGTCGGGTCAAATCACCCTCCATCAATTAGGATCAGCTCCTTATTTATTTTAACCCCAAAGGATCAGCTCCTAATCCAATTAGGAGATGCTGATCCAAATCTTATTTGGATAAAAAATTCTCTTTAGGTGATAAGGATTAACCCCTATCTTATCTGCAGATTAGATTATCTTTCCCCTAATCTCATTAGGAGGTTTCTAGATATGAATCACATTCAGATCTGGACTCTCTGAGTGGATAGGGTCAACACCCTATCCTATCTGCTAATCCATCTCAAAATTCGCCCCTTTAATTAACTAAATGAATAACCCAGTTTGAAATGGGCTTTAGGCCCATTAAGCTTATGTGCTCACTTAACCTTCCTAACTACTGCCCAGTTGGGCTTCCTTGTATGGCGTGGGACCCAAGCATTGATCTACACATCAGCCACATGGGTTCAGCCCAGCCTTTG
>NW_010729162.1:1142892-1161835 GCF_000365185.1 Nelumbo nucifera
CCGAGAATGCTAGGCCGAGGCAGGTTCTCTATGTACACGGTTCTCATGGTATTATCACTGGTGTTGGCTAACTGGGATAGGGCGTCAGCCTCAACGTTCTCCGATCTCAGGATTTGCTTGATGAAGTGTGACTGGAAGTTTAGCAGAGTCTCTCTTTGGCTAAGTAGGCAATCATAGTTGCTTCGCGAGCTTCGTATTCGCCTATGACTTGATTGACCATGAGCTGAGAATCGCTGCAGATGACGATATGCTTGATTTTCACTTCTTTGGCTAAAGCTAGCCCGGCTATTAATGCCTCGTACGCTGCCTCATTGTTGGATGCCGTGAACTCGAAACGTAGTGCGTACTCCAGTTTTGTGCCGCTTGGGTTATACAGAACGATTTCGGCTTCACTACCCTACTAGTTTGAGGAGCCATCTACATGAAGGATCCAGGGCTCGTCATCCCAGTTCGCGCTTGGCCTAACTAGGAGAGATGCCGCACTGGTTACTACCACACAGTGCTCGAGCTCAACCGGCAAGGGAGCTTCGGGCTCGCCTGAGCTGGGGGCCTCGTGCTCGACCGGCCTGGGAGCTTCGGGCTCGCCCGAGCTGGGGGCCTCGTGCTCGACTGGCCTGGGGACTTCGGAGTTGAAAGTGCATTCCGCGACAAAGTCTACTAAGGCTTGGGCCTTGATAGCACTTCGCGGCTTGTATTGAAGGTCGTACTCGTTGAGCTCAACGGCCCACTTCGTCAGTCTACCGGAGACCTTGGGCTTGAGTAGAACTTGCCTCAGAGGTTTGTTGGGGAGGACGACGATAGTGTGATCTTGGAAGTACGAACGGTGCTTCCGGGCTGCGACAACTAGTGCACAGGTCAACTTTTCTATGTCTGGATATCTCGTCTCTACTCCCTGCAATACTTTACTCACATAGTAAATAGGTCGTTGGACTCGATCTACCTCTTTTATCAGTACCGAGCTGACCACCTCGTTACTTGCCGAGAGGTACAGCTCTAAAACATCGCCCTCCTCGGGCCAGGTTAAGACTGGTACACTAGCGAAGTACTTTTTGAGCTCGTCAAACGCGAGCTGGCATTCTTCAGTCCATTCAAAACCTTTTCTCTTAATTGCTTTAAAGAAAGGTAGACAGCGGTCTGCCGACTTGGACATGAAGCGGCTCAAAGCAGCTATTCAACCATTCAGCCTCTGAACCTCTTTCATTTTTCGGGGTGGTCTCATGTCTAAGATGGCCTTTATTTTATCCGGGTTAGCCCCAATGTTGTGCCGGTTAACGATGTACCCCAGGAATTTACCCGATGTGACACCAAAGACACACTTATTCGGGTTCAATTTCATGTTAAATCTATGCAAAATTTCAAAAACTGAATGCAAGTCTTGTATTAAATCATGCGAAAATTGGGTCTTGAGGACCATGTCGTCTATATAACATTCTATTCTTCTTTCAATCAATGGCTCAACAATTTATTCACAAGTCACTGAAAGGTTGCCCCAACATTTTTCAACCCGAAGGGCATGACCTTGTAACAGTACAGGTCGAGCTCGGTTATAAAGGCAGTCTTTTCTTCATCAGTTGGGTCCACCCTGATCTAGTTGTGGCCCGAATAGGCATCTAGGAAGCTCAGCAACTCGTGCTCTGAGGTCGCGTCCCCTAGACGGTCGATCATGGGGAGTGGGAAGCAGTCCTTCGGGCAAGCTCGATTCAGGTCGGTGTAGTCGACGCACATGCGCCATTTACCATTAGCCTTTTTTACCAGAACGGGGTTGGACACCCAGCTCGAGTAGTGGACTTCCCTGATAAAGTCGGTTGCGAGGAGCTTCCCGACCTCCTTGTCGACTGCCCTCCATCGCTTTAGGGCTAAGTTGCGTTTCTTCTGTCTAACGGGCCTAACTATAGGATCAATATTAAGCTTGTGAGTTATGATGTTGGGGTCTATGCCGGGCATCTCTGCCGTAGACCATGCAAAAACATCTAAATTTTCAAGCAAGAAACGTACCAATTGAGATCGCAGGGGCTCTTCTATGGAAGCGTCGATCTGAAGTGTCCGGGTTGGATCCTCCGATGATGCCGGGATGCAGACAATCTCTTCTGTGGGCGCAGCTCGCTCCTCGCACTGCTCCATAGGTCGCTCCAGCTCGAGGTCATTGGCCACCTTGGCTTTCCCTTTGGGGGCGACGACGTAGCACTTGCGAGACTCAAGCTAGTCACCTTGTGCTATTCCGAAGTCCGTGGGGAACTTCATCGCAAAGTAGTTAGTGGAGACCAATGCACGTAAAGCATGGGTGATCGGCCGACCTACTATGGCATTGTACGGGGAGGGGGTTGCGACCACTAAGAAGTCGTGGTTGAGCCTCAAAATGCTAGGCCAACTGCCGACTTCCACAGGTACTGTAATCCTTCCCAGGGGCCTGACTTCCTCTCCGCTGAAGCCTACCAGGGGAGTATTCGCGGGCTTCAGGTCGCTTTCTTGGAGCTAGAGCAGGTCGAATGTTGTTTTGAAGAGGATATTCGCCGAGCTGCCGAAGTCGACTAGGACACGCCTGACTTCAAACTCATTGATATTTATCTATATGACGAGCGCGTCAACATGGGGGTAGTGGACCCCGCACGTGTCATCCTCCGTGGAGAAGATTGGATCTTCCGTCCTTGGCCGCTTTGATGGGTTTTGTTCTTTCCTGGCGGCCTCGCGAGCTGATGTCCGAGCTGCAGCTGTGATACAACCCACGACAATCGAACCACCAACGTTTACGTGGATGGTCCCTCGAACTGGTCTCTCCTCCGGGGGCTGCCTCTGCGATTGCTCTACCTACCTGTTGGATTCGGGAGCATCTCTATTCTGCTCCCTCTGCGAACCTGCTTTATTATTATTATTATTATTATTATTATTATTATTATTATTATTATTATTATTATTATTATTATTTTGTACAAAATTTTTCAAGTATCCGCGATGGATGAGCTCCTCTATTTCATCGCGGAGGTTTTTACAATTTTCGGTGGTATGACCGTGATCTCTATGGAAATTACAATACAAATTTGTATTCCTTACACTAGGATCGGCCTTCAACCGAGGTGGCCACTTCACATACGAGGAGTCCTTGATCGCCATAAGGATCTCGGCCCGCTTCGCATTCAGGGGCGTATAGTCCATTCTTTCTACTGCTGGAGCTCGGAAAGGCTGACTCGGCCTTGCCCCCCTAGCTGGGTCTTTTTTCTTCTTACCGTCCCCTTGAATCGAGGAATCGCCTTCCCTTTTTCTCTTTTCGGGCACACTTGCGCTCTTCTAGTTGATTTCCTCCTCTGTCCCTATAAACTGATCCGCGAGCTTGAGGAACTCGGTCACAGTCTTGGGCTGGTTAACTACCACATGCCACTTGAATTCTTTATGAGTGATGCCTCGCTTGGCCGCGGTGAGATGAACTGCGGGGTCCAGATCAGGTATTTGTAAACAAGCGTCATTGAACCGCTTGATATAACTCCGAATGGACTCTCATTCCTTCTGGACTATGCCAATTAGGCTCTCTTGAATCTTGGGCACCTCTTGCTGGTGACAAAGTGGGAGGTGAAGAGTTGCACGAACTGCGCCCAGCTTCTTATCGATTCGGGCGCAAGGTTTCGGTACCATGTGCGTGCCACCCCTTTGAACGTGGTGGAGAATGCGACGCACATATAGGATTCACTGGCCCTTGCCAGGTGCATCTGGGACTGGAAGGCGTCCACATGGTCGTTCGGATCGAACGATCCGTCGTACTTATCCAGGGGGAGCTTGAAATCCTTCGGCATGGGGACCACAAGAAGTTTTGACGACAGAGGGGAAGGGACCGACAGGAGAGGAGTAGCTTTTACTTCACCTGAGCTTACCTCCACTTTACCCTTGAGCTCGGGTAGGACGTGGGTGGCGGTTCGGCGAGCTCGTCAGTGCCTCCACTGCTGCTTCATCGGCTCGACGTTGGTGCTGCTGGCTTTAGTATTACCGAGCTCGATCAACTCAGACTGTTGATGATAGCAGTGTACCGAAGGGCCCTGCCTGTAATCTACAGCTAGGACCTCAAACTGGTTTTCTACGAGCGGGAGGTCAAACTGAGAGTGCTGAGGTGATGCGGGCCTAATCGGTTGAGAGGCCCCCGACCTGCCTACAGGTTGCGAGGCAGGGGTGACTGGTCTCTCCTTCCCGCTGTGGGACGAGGCTTGGCTTTTGGAAGGATTCTAGGTTTGAGAGGCCCTCCCCGACGAGGATGTTCGCTCAGTGGGAGGGCTTGGCTTCCTTCGAAGTCAGATGCCGAGGGGGAACCGGCTGCAGGGCCTGAGGCAGAGAAGGGAACTGTTGTTGGTACTGGTACTGAGAAACTTGATGCAACACTTGCTGCTGGTAGATTTGAAACTGCTGGAACTATTGCATTTGAGCCTGTCTGGCTCGCATGCACTGCACCAGTTCTTCAAGCTGGTTTTGGATGCTCAGTGGGGGAACAACGGAAGGTTCAGTAAAGGTTGCTCCAACCGCGGAAGGGAGTGGAGCATTCACAGGTGCCACTATGTGAGGCACGTTCAAGCTGGGAATTTCGTCCACAGAGCGGGGGATGGTGAACTGTCCGATACAGACAGTAGGGAGCTGAGGTTGTTCCCCAGGAGCGTTCTAGTCGGCACCACGTCCGACATTACTAGAGGAAGCCATGAATGCTGAGTTTTTGAGAGAGAGTTGTGGAGATTAGAAGAAGGCTTTTTGAAGCGTTCCCACGGATGGCGCCAAATGATGCTGCACAATCCGGGCACTCCTAACTGGCAGTCGACTGGCTCCTAGCTGGCGACGGACGATACCTGAGGAGAAGACGGTGAAGGATTTCAGGGGGACTTGCCCGGCGAGAATACTCCGATGCTTAAGTTAGAACACATGAGAAGGCGGTAAGGAATGCAAAAAGAGCTAAGAGTGCAGGTAGCGCTAGATCAATGAGAGTTCGAGATTAATTCAAGATACAAGATACCAGATACCTTCGCCCCTTTGACCCTAGGGCCTTTAAATGTAGGTATTCTTGTCAAAACAGGCGTAACCACCACTGGCTCTCTATCGCAGCCGTTATTTGCTAGGGCTACGCAGGTAACTATTGCAGGGTACTGCCCAATCGGACGAGAGACACGTATCTAGAAGGGACAAACACGCCACCACCTGTCGAGGGACGTGGGTGTAGTCTGTTGGATTGGCAGGGTCTGCGCTGTCAGTGAGGAGACGTGATGCAGTCTGACGGGTACAGTCTTATCAAATAAAAGAAGTTTCCTAAGAACTCCGCGTCGCTTAACAGCGAGCTGCTTTGTAGCGAGCTATCCCATAGAGAGTTGCCTTGTAGGGAGCTCCTGGATGTGTCCCGAGGTGATTCCGCCTGAGGTTGCCTTTGGGGCAGTCTTCTTGCCTAAGTATTGGAGCGAGTTGGTTCTCTCAGCTCGCGAGCAGGGATAGACTTGTATTAGAGTATTCCCTTTCAGCATATTGGGGTTCTCGAGGTCGCGCTGTAGCGAGCTGTCCTGTGAGCTCGTTACTCAATCGCAGCCAGGCTGTTATGCTGAACTGTTGCTTATGCTGAGTCATGTCCACGTGTCACCTTCTCAGGAGGTCGGGTCAAATCACCCTCCATCAGTAATATAAATAATATTAAAAATATATAGTTATAAAATTAAATTAGTTTTTTCGATTAACCGATTTATCAAGTATGATAACCAAAACCGAAAACAAATACAAAATAACCAAATAACAAAACCGATTGAGCCATACCATTTAACCAAAACCAAAATTTCAGTTTGGTTTTATGGTTTTAACCGAATTATGCTCACCCCTTGTTCCATTGGGGATTTTTGCCAAACTTGAAGAGATAAAAGCAACCACTTCCTTCTTGAAAAACAATGATAAAAAAATTTCAAATCTCAAAGGCATAAACATTAGATACGCAATAATTGTTGATCGAAGATTCATATCAAGAAACACCCATCGGAAGGGAGGCTTCTCTAGCTTACATCAATAAAAGGTAATTTAACGCAAAGGGATTGGTTGCTCAATTTAAAGGCAACAAAGTTAATGATCTCGCCAAAAATGGGTATGTATGGAAAACTCCAAATGATGGATGAAGTTGAACCTGCTCAAATTGGGTTAAGTGGTAATTCTACCACACTTCAGGTGATTGATCACCTCACTTGCTTGATTACTCAACTTTCCAATGCATGGTATTTCTAATGAAGATATTCTTCTTTTGGACCATTTTCCCCCCGGTTTTAGAGGATCATCAAATTCAAAATTTTTCATTCCCTTATTTTTTTCTTTTTCTTTTTTCTTCTTCCTTTTTTTTTCTTTCTTCTTGCCAGCCCATACAGGTTTATCTAGTTCTAACCAACAATTTCTAAAGGATCAGGGAAGACTTTTGACTAGGCTGAAACATGGCCTAGGACAAAGGTTCTAAAACAAATGATAAAAGGCTCAAGAAATATAAACTATAATGGGTATCAAATGCTTGAATCAATTTATAGGGCTTTACTCGGGATTATGCTCTTGTGCTCTCACTTTTCTTTAATTAAATACTCTCAAAGTCATAAATGAAACAAATTGCTCTTCATGGATTTAAATACTATAGGTTAAGCGTCGGATGATCAAGGAGGATTTTATTATAAGACGAAATGTAAATGGATAAGTTTAAAATAAAAATCAAGAACAAATGTCACTATAGAACAATGTCTCATCAATTTGATCATCACATCAGCCCCAGTTTTTTCCACTTGCTCTTCTCTTTATTCTTTGTAGCAATTGGTTGCCCTAGTTTTTCTTTGATGCCGCTTTTTTTTCTTTTTTTTCGTTTTTACTTTCCTCCTTTTTTATTTTAATTTTGCATACTTGCCCCAAAATTTCCTCTCCTTTTTCTTTTTCTTTTCCAAAAGACTTATTGAAATTCACACTCATAATTAAACATATGGCATACACCTCCCTGGAGGGTTTATTTGAAGGAATGGTTCCAACAACGACTCGAAGGGATGCCTAGCGAGATGAATAATAAAGAGAATTTGATGAAAAGGGATAAAACAATCGGCCAAAAGAGGGCCTCCCATCACTTCAGCATTAAGTGCATAACCCATATGAAAGAACTTACATGTCAAGAACAATTTTGTTCAAAAGACTAAAGGGTACTTATGTCATTTGACATCATCAAGACTTGAATGTTTTGAGATTACTCAAATGAGAGTGATTCTTTTTCCCTTTTTTCTTCTTTTTTTTCTATTTCTCTTTTTCTCTCCTTTTTCTTCTAAAAAAATTTTTTTAGCCCTTTGGAAAGAAGCATCTTGGTAATTTGATTAGTTTAACAAAGAAGAGTGTCTAATGAAATCAGATCAATGATCTAACTAGCGAAGTTGATTGTGGCAAGGGATTTAGAAAAATAAAAACGACCGATAATGGCCACTGGTCCTTTCCCTGATTAATTAGTTCAGCACTAGGTTAATATGATGCCTTCATTCTATGTTGGCTCAGGAAATAAATCAAATGGAGTACATATCCCATTGCAATGACTTCAATTTTATGACTGCCCCGGTTTGAGCTATCAATGATGAGCTTATCTACGGGCATGCTTGGGAATGGATATTTCTTCTTTGGACTGATAGGATTACCCCACCTTAGGGTATTTTTAGCCATGACCCTCCGATCAACAATCATTATTTCGTACATTTATGCCTTTAATGTTTATCCCAAGCCTGCGAACTAAGACAGTCATGCTTACATAATCTTCCTAAAGAAAGTGGTAACTTTGTCTCTTTCTTAATTTGGGAAGTCTCGTCCTTATTAAAACTTAGTACTTTATCAAAAGCGTAAAAGGCAGAACAACAAAATGAAATGACTAAGTAAAAACTTTAATTAACACAAAAGATGAGGTATTCAATGATTACATTCATTTCCAAACAACAAAAAGTAAAAGCAAATAGAATGAAATAACTGAAAAGAGTCCTAATGCAGTGAAACAAAACTGATGGGATCTTTTAATGGATCATCTTCTTAGACATTGGGATCGAATACACCCTTGTCAATGAGAGCTTGAATAGCAAACTTCAATGGCCAGCAATGTCGGTAGTGTGCCCAAGCCTTTGGTGATAAGCACAAAAACGTTTTCATTGTACTTCCTTGGCTTCGGTTCTAGATGTGGTTTTCATTTCAATGGCCAGAGATATCCCTTCAAAAAAAAAGTGATAATAAATGGGCATAAGAGCATGGTAATTGGGTAAGTACCCTTCTTTCTTTCTTTTGTGGAGGCTGGACATGCTGGGTTGCTTGGACTGGAGCAAGTGGTGGAGCTTGTAGTGCTGACTTGGGTAATGAAGATTCATGAGGCAAAGATTCTAGAGGTGAGATCTATATGACTAATGGTTTCTTGGAAAATGTACATCCACTAGGTGAACATCATTGAATAGCTGGTTTGAAGATGAGGATGTTGGCTGAGGTGGTGGTCTAAAGGTTGTGGGAGCAGGCGTGGATATTGGAGATGTACATAGCAAAGTCGTTTGAGGTGGGATTGATATGACAAACGGTTTCTTAGCCATTATGAGTGCACTGGATGAACATCCATAAATTGATGATTCGTAACATGAGGATGTTGGTTGAAATGATGGCTTAATGTTTGTGAGTGCAGGTGTGGATGTTATGAGGGCTGGCAAGGACGAGGGTACACTCGATGGGGGTGCGTGAGATGGGTTTGCCTCAATTTGAGATATTAGCCAATCCAGCTTGGAATCCAAGGAAACCATCATTTGCTTGAGCTTTCAAACTCTTAACTAGTTACAAACAGATTATCAACAAGAGTATAAATTTTTTCTGAGCAAAATAACAAACCAAAGAAGTTGAACTTATTATGCAAAATGCAAAAAGGATGGAAAGAAGATATGGTGAAAAGATGATTTCATAATGAAGCCTTCATTAAGCACAACTGAGTAATTCAAGAATTAGTTCAATTCTGCTATTATCATTACATAGTATTGGTAGCATATCTAGAACCTTCAAGTTAACTTCATCATATTTTTACTTTTCTGTTTGTTGTTTCTCTCCCCCGCTTCCCCTCCTATGAGCATCAAACCTCAAGCACTGGATAACATATGCAGACACAATAAAAGGAAAATATAGGAATGTGCACATGTGTCGGTGCCATTGCTGGTGCGTATAAAATACAAGAAAGCGATGCAACCTAAGGTTGTTCAGTAGGTACAAAAAAGTCTAGGACCAAAAGGCCAGATTAAAGGAAATATAATTAATCACTATTTTACTTGATTATGAGACTTTATTTTTATTTTATTATCCTAGTCGAACCCAAGCACCACTGCCCAGGATGGCTATGTACCCCTCATGAGGGATCAGACTGAGCATAGTTTGGGTTGTTTATAACTTCGATTATAAGCAAGATGAAAAAGAAACACAAAACCACATGACGAAACTTGTAATATGCTGCTACAGGTAAAAAATTCCATTGTCGGTAGGACTCTATATTGCAAGCCAAAGTGGTACACACTAATCAGTAGGATGTCTAGGAATCTGATGATAATGACAGAATGTGTTTAATCTAAACCCTTGAGGGAGCGGATTTGGAACTGGTATTGGTTGAAACAAAACCAAACGTCCTTGTACCAATCGAGGAAATAACTAGAAAAGTGACATTAGGAGTGGAGTAAGCTTTCTTTTAACTCTTTTATCTGATTGGGAAGGAAAAGCAAGACGCTTATGACCCAAAATTCCAACTTGTTGATAATTACCAATAGCATCTCGTACTTCATTCACTTATTGAGATGGTAAAGGGTTTGTTGTCAGGCCGCAACTTCCCGATCAAAAGCCATGCTCAATTTTCTTTCCAATAGTGAACATGCTCTTGAAATCCTGATACTTCATGAATGAAGAGAATGGTGGCTCTACGGTCCTCAAAAAGCTCAATGACTTCTTTCAAAGGGATGGGAATCTTCAACTGAGCAGCAATGGATCTTCATCAGTATGCGTATTCAGCAAAACTTTCCTCAAGCACTTTTCGCATGCCTTTTACTATCTCTCTTGTTGAAGCCAATTCTGTGCCGTAATAAAACTGTTCCAAAAAAACTATGGTCAACTAATTCCAAGTCTTTTTCTTATCTACCTTCAGTGATGTGAACCATGCTAAGGTTTTACCCTCCAAACTCCATTGGAAAAGCTAAACGAGGATTCTCTCATTTGCCCTGAGCTGAAACATCTCTCCATAGTATGTGCTCAGATGCACCTTGGGACAACCTCTTCCATTATACTTCTCAAACTCTGGGATTTTAACACCTTTTGGCAATTCTAATACTGGGTATACACACAACTCACTGGAATCTGGTTCAGGATGGGACTGAATATGCTTCAACTCTTCTAAATCTTTCTTCATCTTGGCTACATCTTCGCAAATGGGTACTATGCTCAATGACCTTACAATGCTTGCTATAGGCTGATGTTCAGCTTCTGCCTCAGTGTACAACTCTCTAGGATTCTCTGATCTCAATAACATTATATTCTCTATGTTTGATGCCTTAACTCTCTTGGAACTAGATGCCATGGTCCTGAAGAAACCCCCATAATTCAGAAATGGTGGTTAACAATTCCATCGTTTATTTTTTTATTTGTTTTTGCTCTTTTTAGTTTTTATTAAAATTTGGACAACGAAAGGGAATGAGAAAACTGCTAAGGGTTATGTAGTGGGATGTTTTGCCTAAGGCAACTAAGATGGGATATGCATAATGCAAGATTTATGTGAAAATCATGCTATACCGACTAAACATCGAGAAAACAATGGTAAAACCAGCCTACCCCTAGTTCGAAACTAGATAGGGTGAACACCCGGACAAATGAAGAAATATGCATGAAGCTAAGAATGGAGTGGTCACCTATGAAAAAGGGTAGATTACTATGAGCTAGCTTTCTAATTAAAGAGTCCTAGGGTATTAATTGAAAGGTGGATGTTAAGGAGTTGAGTGTGATGGATGTTAATTTATTAGGCTCCAATTGCATTAGAATAGGAATGAGCAAAATAGGGATGGTAAGGATAAGTAGTTTAGGATAGTGGCTCAAGATTTCTATTAGAGGTGGATTCGAGCCAAGTTCGCCAAGGTTGTACAAGGCTCAAGCTTGAGCTTGAGCTCGGCTCGGCTCGTGCTTGATTTGAGGAAAAATATTTTATAAAAATATTTTTTATTTGATATAAATTATAATAATTAAGAATTATAATATTTTTATTATATATTCGAGCTTGGCTCATGAGCCGAGCTCTATTAGGTTAGAGCTCGACTTGTTTATTAATTGAGCCAAAAAATTGGGCTCAAGCTCAGCTCAAAGCTCGGTTGAAACCGAGTCGAGCCGAGCTCGTGAAGAGCTCGGCCCGTGGCCACACCTAATTAATATATAGCCGGAAAACTCGTTAATGCCTCTATAATCCGACTAGGCTGAAGGAATGCAAAATGTAGTACGATGCAAACAAGGTGGACCTCTATCATGAAAGGCATAAAAATCAAGGAAATATTTCCAAAACACACCAAAAAACTAAGGAAAAGCCTGATTCAGAGTAAAACACTTGCATTACGCATTTTATTTGGTTTACCACAAGTTTAGAACAAAACTCAGATTATTCTTTTTCAATTCTCACTTTAAGAAAGGACACAAGCAATCAATAACTAGCACACATGTTTCATTCCAGAACCAGTAAAGATTTCATTTATCTTGAACTTGCAACCATAATCAAAACATACAACATATTGTTTTATTAATTTTTATTTCAACCATTCATACTACCTTGCTTCGTCATTAATTTTTCTTTTTCTCAACTTTCCTTTTTTTTATCTTTTGTATTTATCATTCTTCTTGTCTATATATTCCTTTATTTTAGTTTGTTTTATTGTATTTTCTTTTATTTTTTATCATTTATTACATTTTTATTATTTAGAATTTTTTATGAGATTTCCCCTTTGTCTTTACTCCAACTTGTTTTATAATTTTTATAAAATTGACTATTCATTTTTTTATTGATTACTTTTGTTATTTTTATTATTTTATACTCTTGATTTTATTTTACATTTTTTCTTGAATTTTTATTATCATTTTTTGTAAATTTTATTTTATCTCTTTTTTTTTAAGTTTTGATCTTTTTATGTTATCATACTATGTGGGTCTCACATCACATATTTTTAATTTTCTCTTCCTTCCTCTTTTCTCCTATTACAATTATTTGTTTCATTTTCTAATATGTATTTATTATTATTATTTTCCTTTATTTAGTTTTTTCTTTATTATTTATTGTATCATTTATTCATTTATCTAACTTAATCCCAACAATCTATTTTTTTTTGCTATTTTCTTGTGAAAACCTATTTGCACATTTATTTTGTGGAATTATTTTTTTATTTTATGGAATTATTTTCTATTTTCTTGCATCTTTATCTTTTTATGTTTTTTATATATTTTTTTAAATTGTAATTTTCTTTTATTTAGTTTCATTAATTATTGATCATTTGCCATTTTTGTGGGACGCTATTTCTATGTTTACTCATTGGATTTATTGTCTATTTATCCTATTCTACCCTAAAAAAATTCTCAATTTCTTTGTCAATTTCCCTCTTTCCTAAATTATTTTTTTGGTTTTATCATTATTCTATTTTCTTATTCTTTCTCAAATATGCTCCATCCTCTGAAATCCACATCCTCCCTTGTATCCCTTTCTATTGCTTCCTGTAGTTATTTGCTTCACTAGAATGAGATAATAATTCACACGTTCAGATAACCAAAAACACAAGAAATAGCAACCTAATCCAATAAAAAACTCAAATAGATCTGACATTAGGATTATCAGTTTTAACGTGTCTATAACCTAAACTATAGGCAGAAATAAACACATACAGAAGAACACCAATTTTAAAAGAAAATCAAGACATTTTAAAAGAATAAAATAAAATGAAGCTGGTTTATAACCAGATCCATCAATTATTCCGCCCCCCCCCCCAAAGATCCCAAGATTGGTAGAGGATAATGTGGAGGGGTTTACTTGACAGGGTTTTGGCCTAAAACAAACAGCTGCAACAGGGAGATCCAGTCTAGTTTGATCACTATACATGTGTTTTCCTATCTGAATCAGCGACGATGGAGGGTTTGTGATAGGTCCCAGTCAAAGCTAGAGAGAGATAGATTATTCTGCTTAGGGTGAGAATAAGACCACAAGAGTTTATTAACTTTCAACTGCCCCATCCATGTGGTGGGGTGGTGTTTAAATACACAAACTTCTTAACTTCCTACCACTGAAATAGCATTAAAGTAAGGGATTAGCTTTCTAACTACATGGCCGATCCCTTTGCCTTCTCATGCTAACAACTTAACAGAAATAACAAATAACTTATTTGACTCAAATCTTGCTTAAGACCAACTAACAACATGCTTAAGACTAGCTAACAATCAACAACTAACTGCTTGACCGATTCTTGTGGCTTAACCGAATCCTTCTCTACTGGGTCCTGCTCTACTGGGCCGTTGCATGGGCCATGCATGGTGGGTTGGCTTTGCATTGGCCATGCATGAGCATTTTCAGCCCACATACCCAACAAGGTCCAGATTGATATACTTTTCGCGCAACTCTTTGGAATTCTCCCATGTGGCATCTTTGCTAGGAAGGTTCTTCCATTGGACGAGACTTTCCTCCACGAAGGTGGATCCTTTCTTCACCCAGCGGGTATCCAAAATAGCTGCCGGTTCAGTGATGAGTTCTCCCTCCTCGTTTACGAGTGGTAAGTCGGTGATTGTGGCAGTGGTGTCACCCACCTATTTTTTGAGTAGGGAGACGTGGAAAACTAGATGGATGCGTGAACCCTCAGGAAGTTGTAGTTTATAGGCCACCTTGCCTATTCGTTCCTCCACTAGGTACGGCCCATAATAGCGACTGGCCAGTTTGTGATAGGCCCACCTATGAACTGTCTGCTATCGGTATGGGTGGAGATTGAGAAAGACCAGATCGCCCACTTGGAACTCAACGTCTCTTCTTTTAGCGTTAGCCATTTGGGTCATGCGGTTAATGGCCGCATGCAGGTTTACTTTGAGTTGCTGCAAAATGGCATCGTGAGAGAGCATGGCTTGATCTACTTCTTCTACTGGGGATGTTCCACCTTAGTAATTTGGAATACGAGGTGGTGGTCTTCCATACAGTGCTTGAAAGGGTGTCATTCCAATAGAGGAGTGATAGGTGGTGTTATACCAAAATTCTGCCCATGGAAGGAAGGAGCTCCACTTCCGAGGTTGTTGAAAAACAAAGCAACAAAGATACTGCTCTAGACAACGGTTGACCACTTCTGACTGTCCATTAGTCTGGGGATGATAGGCGGAGCTCATTTGCAATTTGGTACCAGACATCTTAAAGAACTCCCTCCAAAAGTGGCTGATGAAGATAGGATCTCTGTCACTAACTATCGTCTTTGGCATACCATGCAACTTCACAATTCCTTCTACAAACCTTTCAGCTACTACCTTTGCCGTATAGGGTGTGTCAAGGTCAAGAAATGGGCTGATTTAGTGAGATGGTCTACTACCACAAAAATAGTGGTTTTGCCTTTAGAGGGTGGTAGTCCTTCTATAAAGTCCAAGGTAATGTCATCCCATACTTGGCAAGGAACGGGAAATGACTGTAGCAGTTCTGCCGGGGATAGTGTGTCCGTCTTATCTTTTTGGCAAATGGCGCAAGAAGCTACATATTGTTGAATACCTTTGTACAAGGAGGGCCAATAGAACTGTTGTGCCATACGCTTGTATGTGCGTAGTACCCCAAAATGTCCACCATAGGGGGAGTCATGGAACTCCTGTAAGAGTATAGGGACGAGGTGGGACTGAGGAGGGATCACAACCCATATTTTGTAACATACCAGTCCATTTTTCCATATGTAGGGAGCTCCAGGATTCTCCGTTGCCAGCTTGCTGATGTGGATCATTTAGGGGTGGGCGCTGGCTTCTTTCTTGATGGTGTCCCACAGAGATGTTTGAGGCATATAAAGAGTATTAAGGCTGGGATTGCCCAAGACTCTCGAAAGTGCATCTGCAGCAGAGTTTTCTCGTCCAGGCTTGTAGATGATTTCATAGTCGTACCTGAGTAGTTTGGATACCCATTTCTTTTGTTCTGGTGTCCCAATGCGTTGCTCTAATAGATACTTGAGGCTGCGCTGATCGGTTTGGACATATAACTTGCGGCCCAACAGGTATGATCGCCATGTCCGTATTGCCTGAACAATGGCGAGCATTTCTTTGGCATATGTGGACCAACTTTGCTTGTTGACGCCTAGAGCTCGGCTCATGAATGCAATGGGTCGTCCCTGTTGCGTCAATACCGCTCCAATACCTGCGCCGGAAGCATCTGACTCAAGGGCGAAGGGCTCCTCAAAAATAGGCATTGCCAATGTGGGAGTTGTGGTCATTGCCTTTTTTAAGGCTGTAAATGCTTCTTGGGCTTCGGTGGTCCATCTGAATTTACCCTTCTCGAGAATATTGGTAAGGGGTCGAGCTATAATCCCATAGTTGCGGACAAACTTCCTGTAATACCCTGTAAAGCCTAAGAAGCCACGTAAGTCAGTAATATGAGTGGGTTGAGGCCATTTAAGCATAGCCTCAATTTTCCCTTGGTCTACCTTGACCCCTTGGTAAGTGACAATGTGGCCTAGATACTCCACCACTGGCTGGCCAAATATGCATTTACTAAATTTGATAAAAAATTGGTGATGCCTTAAAACCTAAAAAGTTGTTCGAACATGTTCCAAATGCATGTTCCAGTTGAGACTATAGATAAGAATATCCTCAAAGAAAACTAGCACAAATTTACGGAGATAGGGTCGGAAGACAGAATTCATAATAGCCTGAAATGTGGAAGGTGCATTACACAGGCCAAAAGGCATAACCAAATACTCATTGTGACCATTGTGTGTGCGAAATGTTGTTTTATGGATGTCCAGTGGGTGGATCCGTACCTGATGATATCTGGATCGTAAATCAAGTTTGGTAAAGAAGGAGGCTCCATATAATTCATTTAACATATCGTCAACAGTGAGGATAGGAAATCTATCCTTAATGGCCACGACGTTAAGTGCTCAATAATCGGTGCAAAAACGCCAAGTCCCATCCTTCTTTTTAACTAGTAGGACAGGGGAAGAAAATCGGCTTGTGCCCAACCGTAACATATCATGTACTTGTTTTTCGATCTCAGCTTTTTGGAAATAGGCATACCTGTACGGCTGGACGTTGATGGGTTCCATTCCTCCATTGAGAGTGATGCGGTGGTCGATCTCTCTTCGTGGTGGCAGTTGTGTTGGTTCTTGGTAGAGATCGTTGAATTCCGCCAACAGTTGCTGCATATCCGGGTGTAGTTGTGGAGACACCTCTTCTATGATTGCTTGGAGGCAAACTACAAATAGCGAAAGTTCCTGTTTGGTCCCTTTCGTAATTGCTTTGAAGGAGGCAGGCTGAATTGTTTGGTTGTTGATCCCTTTCAACAGTCGGTGTTGGTTGGCCCAAGAAAACTCCATCGTCATACTCTTCCAAACACACGCCACGGTTCCCAATTGCTCTAGCCAATGTATTCCTAGTACCATATCCAACCCAATTAGTGGTAAAGAATAAAGTGTCAAGGTGAATGGAATACCTTGTACTAGGACGTGCACATTCTCAAATCTTCCTCGACACTTAAGGGGTTCGCCATTGGCTACTTTGACGTTGAAGGGCTCGGTAGGTACTACCAGTAAGTGCAGCAGTTCGGCTATCTTGTTGTTGATGAAGTTATGGGTAGATCCACTATCGATGAGAACAATCAGCTCACGGGATCCTACCTTGGTCGTGACGTGCATGGTTCGAGCTGCCGACCATCCCGTGAGAGCATGTAGAGATATTTCAGGCTCCTTGTGTAATTCAGTGAAGCTTTGTTCGGCATCCTCTGACTCGTCGTCGCTGCAGTTTCCGGCGAGCAGTAACAGTTGCGGCCCCTTGCATTTGTGCCCGGGCCCAAAGCTCTCGTCGCAGTTGAAACATAGACCTTGAGCACGCCTTCTCTGCATTTCTGTCCAAGAAAGACATTTCAGTGGTGGGGTTGACTTCGTTCTTGTCGGGAAAGAATCGCGGGTAGTGCTGGCGGCTGTATGCGGAGTCCTCTCCTGACGATACAGCTGGTCATCCTTCATTCTAGCTAGGCTGATAGCCTCCTTCACGGATTTCGGTTTAAACATCCGAATCCCGTCGGCCATGTCATTTTTGAGCCCTCCCATGAACGTACCGACCAACGCCTTCTGGGTCCATCTGTGCACCCTATTGCCCAGTCGTTCAAACTCCTTCTGATAGTCACGCAAAGATCCCGTTTGTCGTATTTTGGATAACGACTCATCGAAATCTTCGCAATCGGTTGGGCCGAAACGAGCCCATAGTTCTTCTACAAAAATTTTCCATGTTACCTCTTTTCCGTCTTCGTGATAGGCCCGGCGAAGCCATTGCCACCATTGGTTTGCTTCTCCTTCCAAATGGAAGGAAGCTAGTGACACTTTCTGTGGATCCTTGGTGTGTTGGTACTCGAAGAACTGATCAACATGGGTGAACCATCGGTTGGGTCATCACCCGCAAACTTGGGAAACTCGAGCTTGGCTAATTTTGAGGAAAACATGGGTCGACCTCCTTCTGAGTTGTCACGAGAAGGTCCAGAGGATGACTGCCCGCTGCGTCCATTAGCTTGGCTCAGAGATGGTTCCTGCCGGGTCAACAATGCTTCGGAGATCCTACTAATGGCTGCCTCGAGTTGGTGTAACTTGTCATTAACCCCTAACTCGGGCCTGCTCAAACTTGCTTGGAGTACTCCAAGCCCAACTTCCAAACTCTCAATTCATTCTTTGTTGGTTGCCATGGTGCCTACCTCTGATACCAATGATAGGTCCCAGTCAAAGCTAGAGAAAGATAGATTATTCTACATAGGGTGAGAATAAGACCACAAGAGTTTATTAACTTTCAACTGCCCCATCCATGTGGTGGGGTGGTGTTTAAATACACAAACTTCTTAACTTCCTACCACAGAAATAGCCTTAAAGTAAGGGATTAGCTTTCTAACTACATGGCCGATCCCTTTGCCTTCTCATGCTAACAACTTAACAGAAATAACAAATAACTTATTTGACTCAATCTTGCTTAAGACCAGCTAACAACATGCTTAAGACTAGCTAACAATCAACAACTAACTGCTTGACTGATTCTTGTGGCTTGACTGAATCCTTCTCTACTGGGTCTTGCTCTACTGGGCCGTTGCATGGGCCATGCATGGTGGGTTGGCTTTACATTGGCCATGCATGAGCATTTTCAGCCCACGTACCTTGGGTTACGTGTGGGTACCCTGTTCAATCTTCTCGGCCCATCAGTTTGAGCTAGACAAAGGAATCCACGGAGAGCTTCGATGTGTGAGCTTCTCCTATTCGGCCCCAGAACTTTTGATAGAAACATTAGCAGTGTACATAGCTCGAATGACGAAGTTCAAGAGCAGGGGAAGGCTCGGCAAGCTACCAAGATGGTAGGAACGCTGCAGGTATTCTACTTTGCCAAGAAAATGACGAACGGGGTTCAATACTGAGGAAGGAAAAGAATGAAAGGGAAGGGGGAGAAATAGAGTGATAAAAAGGTGAGAGAGAACTAAAAAAGGATTGATGGATTGTGGTTCTAAGCTTCTAGCACTGCCACTTGAAGGTTGAAGATGACAGATAGTGTTTAATTGAATTCTTCAGATCTAAACAAGGAAAGGAAAAGAAAAGGAGAGGAATAAGAAGGAAGAAAGAGAGAGGGAGAGAGAGAGAGAGGGGGGGGGGGTGCAGTCGATGTTGGCTTATTTGAAATCGCCATTGAAACCATTTATAGCTGCAGTGATAGAATAGAGGAAGAAAAAAAGGGAGGAATGATGGGG
>NW_010729162.1:1166752-1207376 GCF_000365185.1 Nelumbo nucifera
CCCCCCCCCTTCTGCTTTCTACTCATTACAAAAAAACCTAGTCAAAACCGACTCATAACTCCTAACAAATCTCACACAAGTTCCACTGCTTTTCACTCCCCCACAAAAAAGAACTCGATTCAATTATCTTCCCGCTAAAAAAAAATCCCACAAAGAACCACCAAAAGTCGAAAACTTCAACAGAGAGAGAGAGAGAGGAGGTGAGAGAGTGAGCAGCGAGAGTCTTAAACTGATCCGAGACAACTGCAAACCAGCAACGACGTTCAGATTTGAGATCCATCAGACTGCGACAGTTCTCTTTCCCTCTCTCTCCCCTCCTCTTTCAGTTCCCCTGTTCCGCCACCGCTGCTACAAGTTGCAGTGGCGGAATTGGTAACAACCTTTCTCTCATTCTTGTTCTTTCTCGCGGGCTCAATTTCTTTGTCCCACAGTGGTTGGCCGAGTATCATTGTTTGTTTTCATGTGCTTCAGCAATGGTCACCATTCTCTCTCCCAAATAACGGGTTCTGAAGGCCGAAGTTTCACGAGATGCTCCATGGCTTGTAGCGACAAAGAAAACGTGATCAGTGGGTACACAAGAGAGAGAGAGATGAACAGCCATGGAAAATACAGGCGTTGCCATGTCCCAGGTGGTCCAGTTGGGTCAGAGGTTGTTGTGGGCATCGGTCTGGGAGCAGAGCTAGACGAGTGTTTCCTTGGGAGTATAGGAAAGGAGAGAGAGAGACAGAGGGGTCGGAGAGGATGATGATGGAAGGTTAGTTGTTGCTGGTTTTGGTAGAAAAGATGGGAAAGGATATTTTGAGTATAATTTAAAATTAATCAAACACTTGAAGTCAAGTGTAAACGGGGAGACTTAAAGGGAAGGGAATTCTGCTATAATTGTCAAAAATAATATAGATACTTTAAAATAATACTGAAACAGTAGGGATATAGTTAGTCAATTTTCTAAACCTTAGGAATAGTCTACAAAATTTGCTCTAAATTTAATATTTTATACTTATTATATGTATTTATTATATATATATACTTTAAAAGTAATTAGTTTTTTATTTAATTTCTAATTATTGGGTCATTTTAAACACAATAAGATTGTTATAGATTAAATTGGAAGTCAAATATAATAATCAAATGTGGATGCATATCAAAAGATTTCATAATCGGATGTTGATGCATATGTAATTGCATCTGATTTGAATCCTATTTGCTTATATCATTACTACATATGTGGTGTAGATTTAAGCTAAACCTATTTCAAAAGAAAATAGTTGTTTGAACTTTAAAAAAAATGCAAGATTGAGCTAAGTTATAAATGATTTGTTGCTTGTTATTATAATTTCAATTTCTTAAACTACTCCTATAGTTTAGTTAATTGATAAACCGTCCCCTTATGTTTATATATTGCCTTAAAGTACCTCTATTGTTTTTCACAATTGTCATTGCCATTGAATTGTATGAAAAGATGAAATGTCATTTTTACCCTTCAATTAAGAGAGAGCTGTAAGAAGGACAAACCCACCATAAGAGCTCGGATGGCTACTTCCTTCTGCTGCAATCCGTCTTCCCTCTTCAAGCTTCCATCTCTCAAAGCAAAATGTATGACAAGAAGCGGCAACATTGACGATGGATTGAGAATGAAGAAGCGACAAGAAATGAAGGGAAAAGAATGAGAAAAAAGGAGTTAGGGAAAATTGTTGGTGTTAGAGTTTCGAAACAGTTGAGATGTTTTAGTCTCGTGCACTTCAACCAATGACAACACTAATGTCTTGAGGTGATAGCGGTTGCCGGTTGGTAACAACGGTTGTTTTGAGGTGACAACGCTCCTCTCTCTCTCTCTCACACGCGTGTTTTCATGGAGGATGGAGCAGTGAGTAATGGAATTGGAACAGGAGTGAGGAGAACCACGCTCAGATCAAAGTATATATATTACAGTTTCACGGGATTACCGGAGAACCACGCTTAGATGTCAACTATCGGGATTTGACTTTTGAGATCTCGGGCGACGAAACAGAATAAATGAAAGAACCGAAAGCTTGAGTGGAGACTCGTGTGCTTGCTTTAGCTTAGAGTTAACAGTGGTGGCTGATTTTGCAGGAATTTGATGAGTCCTTAATGCATCCTGAGTCCTCACCATGCAGATGATTTCTTTTTTCGCAAGAATTTCACCTTGACTCAATTATATTAATGCATCCCAACTTAAGAAACTTTCCAAAGTTCTACCAGAATTTCCTATAATCCTCTTTGTTCTCACTTTCAGATATCTCCTGAATCATATCAAATGTTTCCCTAACAAGCTCTTACTCATGATCCTTACAATTCGACTTTATGTATCTCTCGAGAAACATTGAGAGGTAGGCCATTTGAATCCACCAGACCTTTTACAAAGCTCAAGTACCGTGGAAACAATTCACCATAATCATCTGAAATTAATACACGTTTCACATACAGTCGGATAGTGTTTGTCTTGGGGTTTATATATTATGTCCTCATTGTAAAGAGGAGCCATTCCAAGAATGTAAAGTACACTTCTGAACTCCACCTCACCCTCAGTGGTGAAGTGGGTGTATAAAAGAGGGTCCAAGAACACATTAAATGTCTTCTTGTCATGGTCAGGTTTAAGAAACCCCTATTCAATAGGGAGTGGGACTCCAGGTGATAAAGGAACCCCTGTTCGACAGTCTCTCTCCAAGCTGCCGACGCCATTAGAGATTCAACACCGAGTTGTCCAGAGGTTTCCAAGTTCTTTACCATCGCTTGATCTGCTTGGATTTGGGCTCCGAATGAGCATAGTAGAAAACCTATTTTCAATGGTGGGTTACATTTCTGAACTACAAGACTTGTTCCATCTGAAAAGAACAATGCGGCCGGTTGGTATTCTCGCCATCGTGGGAATGTTGCGGCGCGACCAAATCCGGGGACCCCGATACACAAACAACCAAAAGCATTCTGGATTTTGTGAATATATTTGGAAACACAATCGACCGGCGTGCCTGAAACACAACCGTTGGAAAGCCGCTTGCCCCGGTCTCTCTCTCTCTCTCTCATTTTTTATTTTATTTTTTTCATTCACTGTTTTCATCTTCCTTCTTTTCCCCTATGAAACTATCGCTGTAACGGCAACGATTCGACCACCGAATCGTCACCACCTCTCTACGGGCCGGAGCGTCCTTCTAGGTTGGTCGTTCCTGCGTAGAATGAACATCAAGTCGGTGCTTTTGTCTGGATCCTCGCCACTATCCGGATCACCGACAATGCCTATTCCGCCTCGTTACGAATAGAGGTGTAAATCCGACCGTACCGCCCTTAGCTTGGCACAACGCTCCATGGCCCATGCTAGGCCCGGCCTAAGGTTTTAGGTTCATGGGTTGGCACGACACGACCCATATATATTTTATATATTGTATATATATTTTATATATAATTATATAATATTACATAAGTTATAATTATATAATAATATATTAATAAAATAATATATTTTTTAATTTTGTTATATTAATTTATTTAACTATTGCATATAAGCAATTTTTTACACAAAATTCATATAAAATTAAATAAATAGCTCTGGTCCAATGTACAGCCTGACCTAGCCCAAGGCTCGACCTGCGACATGGCACGGGTCCGGGCCATGGCCATGCTAGGCCGACCCCCAAAATTTTCACTAGCGAGAGCGGCACTACCCACTTTACACCTCTAGTTGTGAAGTGTTTGATATGATGCATTCACAACATTGAAAAAAATGAAGGCTTGTGTGGGCTGATATTTCTCTCTTTCTTGTCTCTCACCATTCTAGTTCTCCAGGGAAGTGAAGAGAAGAAGGATGGAGGGTATTATTGGTTTTTAAAAAATGTACGTTACGTGGTGTCACGTGTGTATGGATTTTGAGGGAACGTTAAGTGACACTAAGATCATGAGTAGAGTTAGTCAATTGTCAGAAAACCTAGGGGTACTCTAAGACAATATGTAAACATTAAGGGTATACTTAGTCAATTAGCTAAACATTAGGGGTAGTTTTAGAAATTTGCCCTAATTTTTATTAATTTCTTAAATTTTAATAGATGCTAGATAAAAACTTGCAAAAATTTAGTATTTTTAGTAACTTTATGTATCAGGTTACAAATTATAATCTTCTAACAATTAACCAATTAAATAGAATTTGAATTTGAAGAAAATTTTGGATGAGAGTAAAATTCACTCTTTCATTGGAATACAATAGACTAATAATAGAATACGCCTATAGAAATATGCTAAAATAGGATAATGATGGAAATGGTGGGAACTATGTCTTTGAATTCTCTCTCACTCTCTCTCTCTCTCTCTCATTATTTTTAGGTTAGGCCTAGACCTATTCATGGGTTGGGTAGCCCAATGGGCTTGGGCTCAGGCATTAAACATCAAGCCCGATTGTTTTTTAGGTCGGCTTGGGCTTGGACCGGGCTTATTCAGGAAAGCCCAAGCCTAGCCCAATAGTATTATATATATGTAGAAAAAAATGTAATATATATTGATAATACATAATATATATTATATAATACTAAAATTAGTAGTGAAAAAGGTATTACATATTATAATATATAGAAAATTATAAAATATATAATATATAATTAATATAATATAAAATATTTGTCTAGATCGGGCTTTGGACTTTGGGGTTTATGCAAGGCCAGTCTTGGGCTCAAGATCTAGGCCTGATGGTCAAGTTGTTAGACAGTGTATGCCCTTAGATCCAATCAAAATGATGTACATTATGACATTTATTGTAAATGAATAAAGTGCATATTTGATTCATGTTATTGTGGTGTGTTTCTGTGTAATACCCTTAAACTAGACACTTATGAGACTCGTGTTAGTTTAGAATGTTCACAGCCGGTGGACTGATCTGGGGAGATCTATCCTGATAAGGCTAACACTGAGGTGCCGCCAAGTTGGTTGGAGTAGTCTGTCTCAACTGTCAGGGTGAGACCCAAGGTGCATGCAGTGTAGGTTTACTTGAAACCCTGAACCGAACCAGAATTCCAGTATTGCCCGTGACCTTGGTGATTAGTGGGCAAAACTGGAATGTTACACCTGACCCCAATACTTGATTATGATACTGCACTAGGTGTCGGATTGTGATGTCTTTGATATGCCAATCAGTGAGATCCTTAGAGGGGGTCAAAACCTGGGTATGTTCGGATAGTCCAAGAATTCATCTGAGTGTGTGATCATAGTGACAGGATCAGCCCCTTTGTTGGACAAAGTGAATGATCGGGGATGCACTCTCTCTGATGGAAACCTAAATTGTCGGCAGTTAAGTTTAATCGTTGAAATTTGTTTTGCAAAATATATTTATATACGGATATATATATAGATATAGATATTTACGGTTTCAAAATGTTTGCAAAAGGTTTTAATTCACGGGATCCATGTGAGTAGAGAGTGCAACACTATTCCTTGTAGCCGAGGGAGAGGAGGAGGGCGAACCCCATTTCACCAATTTTGTTTACAGATACAAAAGAGAAGACAACTCTAATGAGACTGACGCCATCTTCTGCTCTTGCCTTCTCCTCCTGTTGCCGCCATTGCTAGTTCGTTCTCCACCTGTATAAGTGATCAAGAAAGGTTCTTGATATCAGTTTTTGGAGAAAAAATGATCTGAAGTCATGCTCACATACCCTCCATCGAATTCTTGTTGAAGGATTCGGTTCTTGTGAAGAACCACCTGCTGATTCTGCTCCACCCTGCACTGTGTCATCTTCAGTGGGAGCAATCTTTGGCCTCTTCTTAGGCGTGAACACCTTCATTGGAGGATACTATTTCTTCGTATCAGGTATCTCCCTCTCCTACCTTTTGGTTTTAACTCTGGTTCGGTTCTTGGTTCAAGATTGATCCTTGAAAAATGCAGTTTTTCTAAAACAGGGAATGTGATTCCTAGGTGGGAGAGAGAGAAATTTTTGAAATTTCGCCCTACCTACCTGCAGGATTCGGCTATCCCCATGATGGATCTATCATCCCTTCAGTGGTATTAGAGCCATTGTTCAAATCTTGAACCAAAACAGATCAGATCTGAACAAACACAAATGGGTAGAAGGCATTCTACCCGATTTGCGCAGATTATGGATTTTCTGGGAAATCGGTTCCCCGATTAAGGGCGAATGATCTGAAATTAATTCTTTATAAATCTGAAATATATTTACAATTGTTCTTTATAATTTTCCTGATTTATGGCATGTCCGTACGATGGAGATCTACCCTTAAACTAGACACTTATGAGACTCGTGTTAGTTTAGAATGTTCACAGCCGGTGGACCCGAGGTGCATGCAGTGTAGGTTTACTTGAAACCCTGAACCGGACCAGAATTCCAGTATTGCCCTCGACCTTGGTGATTAGTGGGCAAAACTAGAATGTTACACCTGACCCCTATACTTGATTATGATACTGCACTAGGTGTCGGATTGGGATGTCTTTGATATGCCAATCAGTGAGATCCTTAGAGGGGATAAAAATCTGGGTATGTTCGGATAGTCCAAAAATTCATCTGAGTAGGTGATCATAGTGGCAGGATCAGCCCCTTTGTCAGACAAAGTGAATGATTGGGGATGCACTCTCTCTGATGGAAACCTAAACTACCGGCAGTTGATTTCAATCGTTGAAATTTGTTTTGCAAAATATATTTATATACGGATATATATATAGATATAGATATTTACGGTTTCAAAATGTTTGCAAAAGGTTTTAATTCCCGGGATCCATGTGAGAAGAGAGTGCAACACTATTCCTTGCAGTCGAGGGAGAGGTCATCTCTTGTCGTGCAGTGTTTGATCATTATGGGTTGTAAGACCATTGAGGGAAATACCTGATGGGCTAATCTTGCATCTACCCACAATCCTTGGTTTTTATAAGGTGGCTTGGCCCAAGGACCACTTAGTGTAAGTGTTGGGCGCATTAACAGTCCATGGTGATGGGCTCAGGGGTTCACTGCCTTTTTCAGTGAATTCAGCTAGGCTTTTTAACAGAGGCTAGGCTGAACCCATGTGGCTGATGTGTAGACCAATGTTTAGGTCCCATGCCATACAAGAAAATCCAATTGGGCAGTAGTTTGGAAGGTTAGTGATCACATAGACTTAATGGGCCTAAAGCCCAATTCAAATAGGTTTAATTAGATAAATTAAAGAGGGGCGGATCTAATCTGAAAACTCTGAGAGTCCATATTAATTAAAGAGGGGCGGATAAGGGATTATCCTTATCCACTCAGAGAGTCCATATCAAAATAAAGATTTGGATTTGAAAACTCCTAATAAGATTAGGAGGGATGATCTAATCTGCAGATAAGATAAGGGCTTATCCTTATCTCTTAAAGAGAGTCCAGATCCAAATAAATATTTGGATTAGGAAACTCCTAATAGGATTAGGAGATGATATCTTTAAGGCTATAAATAGAGGAGGAGGGTGAACCCCAGTTCACCAATTCTGTTTACAGATACAAGAGAGAAAACAGCTCTACTGAGACTGACGCCATCTTTTGTCCTTGCCTTCTCCTCCTACTGCCGCCATTGCTAGTTCGTTTCCACCTGTAGGAGCGATCAAGAAAGGTTCTTGATATTAGTTTTTGGAGAAAAAGTGATCTAAAGTCATGCTCACATACCCTTCATCGAATTCTTGCTGAAGGATTCGGTTCTTGTGAAGAACCACCTACTGATTCTGCTCCACCCTGCACTATGACATCTTCAATGGGAGCAATCTTTGGCCTCACCTTGGGCATGAACACCTTCATTGGAGGATACTATCTCTTCGTATCAGGTATCTCTCTCTCCTAATGATGCTACGCAATTCGAGCACTCCTAACTGGCAGCTGACTGGCTCCTAACTGGCGACGAACGGTACCTGAGAAGAAGACGGTGAAGAATTCCCGGCGGATTTGCCCGGTAGGAATACTCCGATGCTTAAGTTAGAACGCTGGATAAAGCAGTAAAGAGTGCAAAAGGAGGCAAAGAGTGCAGATCGCGCTAGATCACTGAATATTCGAGATAAAGTTTAGATATGTTCAAGATATCTTTTCCCCTTCAACCCTGGGGCTCTTAAATATGAGCGTTCTTGTCAAATCGGGTGTAACCGCCACTGGGCCTTTGTCGCAGTCGTTATCTACCAGGGCTGTGCAGGTGACTGTTGCAGAGTACTACCCAATCAGATGAGTGACACGTCCTGAAAGGACAGACATGCCACCATCTATCGAGAGACGTGGGTGCATACTTGTCGGGCTGGCAGGGACTACACCGTCGGTCAGGAGACGTGGCGCAGTCTAATGGGTACGGTCTTGTCAAATAGAAGCTCCCTAAAAACGTCGCCTCGCTTAGTAGCGAGTTGCCTTGCAGCGAGCTAGCTTGTAGCGAACTACTCTGTTGCGAGCTCCCGGGGGTACTTCGAGGTGATTCCTCTTGAAGTGGCCCTTGAGGCAGTTTTTTTGCCTAAGTATCGGAGCGAGCTGGTTATCTTATTTTGCGAGTTGGGATAGACTTGTTTTGGAGTATTCCCTTTCAATACATCGAGGTCCTTGAGCTCGCACTGTAACGAGTTCACCCTATGGCGAGCTGTGACGTAGTGAGCTATCCTGCGGGCTCGTTACTTGGTCGCGGCGAGGCTGTTGTGCTGAGATGTTACTTGTGCTGAGTCATGTCCACGTGTCACTGTATAAAGGGGTCGGGTCAAATCACCCTCCATCACCTACCTTTTGGTTTTAGGTCTAGTTTGGTTCTTGATTCAAGATTAATCATTGAAAAATGCAATTTTTTCTAAAACAGTGAATGTGATTCCCAAATGGGAGGGAGAGAAAGTTTTGAAATGTCACCCTACCTACCTACAGGGTTCGGCTATCCATATGATGGATCTCTCATCCCTTCACGAGTTGGGTCAGGCCTATCATTTTTTGTTTATAAAGAGAAAAAGCCAACCCCAAACCTAGCGCAACCCAACCCATGAGCTAGTCTAGTTGGACTCATGCCCAGTTGATGTATTAGGCCCAACTCGACCCTAAAATTTGTGGGCCTGAAGGGGCCAAGGCCCGAGCCAAACTAAAATGGTCATCCCTAAGCAAATTGCTTTTGATTTGTTATATTAGTGAGGATAAGAGATAATAATAATAATAATAATAACAACAATGAAGGAAAAGAGAAAAATAAATAAAAAGGAAAAAAGCAATTTAATGGAGTGATTGAGTAGAGAGAGAATTGTATATATATATATGTATGTATGTATGTATGTATGTATGTATGTATGTATGTATCCGATTTGATCCGATCTCATAGGTGGTGATTTAAATCCAAGTCCATTAAGGAAATCAGATATCTGAATCTGAACCAATCTAAATTGGTTGAGGTCAAACAATAAAACATAAAACAACAAATTGCTTAATTAATGTTTAAACTTCTTGTTTTTATTAGTGTTTATTAAGTTTGGTTTTTAAGTGGGATTGAAACAACTTAATTAACCTTTTAAGGAAACAAAATTTCTTAATTTTTATTAACTATTATAAGATAAATCTATTTTAATTATTATTTTTAAGTTGAAATTTAGTGGATTATATTTGTTTGGTTCACAAAAAGAATCGGAATTGGAATCCTTGGGAATCAGAATTAGAATCACCTATTCTTGACACCTATTTGATTCACTAGGAGTTGGAATTGGATTCCAATTGTTGTTGTTTGGTTCATTTAGAGTTGGAATTGGAATCAACTAACAACTTTTTTTAATATTTTATTATTTTATTAGTACCTTTTTATTATTATTTATTAGTCTTTAATAATTAATATCTTAGTATTTATAATGAATATTTTATATTATTTAATTATTAATATTAATATTAATATTTTATTATTTTTTATTACTTAGTTATTAGTAATATTACTAAAATTATTTTTTCTTAGAAGATATGTGATTAGCATGAAATCAAGGCTCACATTAAGTGCTTTATTCTACAATTGGTTATTGGGTCAAAAGACTCTATGCAACAAATCTTCATTAAATTAATAGGAGAGAGAAGCTTTATAACCCATTGAAAGGAGCAATGGTTTTGATGATGCACGTTTTGGCAGCTCCTGACTGGCAGGTGACTCAGATGCCTAGTTGAACAATCTATACCTGGAATGTAGCTTGGACGCCTAGCTGAATGGTTCCTAACTAGAAGGTGGCTCTAACGCCTAGTTGAATGGTGACGAGCTGGAAGGTGGTTGGGACACCTAGCTGAATTCTCCCTACTTGGAAGGTGGTTCTGACTCCTAGGTGAACTGTCCCTAACTGAAGGTGGCTCTGATGACTAGCTGAATTGTCCCTAGCTAAAGGTGGTAAGTTGCATAGTTTACTAGTGTGACCTGCAAGGAAATAGTGTCAGAGTGCCCAAGCTTCTTTACCCGGGGTGGGCACTTTGATGCTTAAGTTAGCGAATGCGGAGATTTTGTGAGAGAGCTAAGAGTAAGAGAACTAGAGAGCTACATTGCACATCTACCTTTTGAGGTTGTAGGTAAGGCCTTTATATTGGCATTGTTTGGCGTGGGCATCACGCACCGCATCCAAGATCTCTGGGAAGACGTGCCTAATTGGTCTAAAGTCCTCGGAGGTAGTTGTGCATGTAGGCCGACTTTTGCACCTTACTCTGTTTCCTCCGGAACGTTCGGTGTGAGAACTGACTTCCAAGAGACCCGGGAGTGAGGGGATGCATGCAGAGTTGGTCAGAGAGTACGTCTCGCAGGTCGCCACCTAGACCTCAATCAAGTCGGCAAGCCTTCGAGGGAGGTCGCTCCTCACGTCGAGGTCTCTTTGGCTGGTACTAATGAAGTACCATTGGTCGGCCTTGGACAAGGTGCTGCTAGGCACCCTAAGTTGTGGACGATGTTGTAAGCTAGATTTCCACTAGGTCGGCGTCAGAGGCAGGTCACCGGGTCGATGGCAGAGGTAGGTCACCAGGTCGGCGGTAGAGGTAAGTCACCAAGTAACTAGGTCGCCAGCTGGGAATCCATCATTTTGGCTATGGCAAGTCATCACCTAGGTGATGTTGGGATGTCATCCAACTGTTCTACGTTGCCATGTGTTATGATGTCAGTGGAGGGCTAAATCTGCCCTCATCAATTACCCCCCACTCCCAAGCTGAGATTAGCTCAGCGAAAAGAGTAGCTTTATTGTAGGTCCATTGGCTTGTTACCAATATATTTTGAATTTTGGCTTCCTCTTGTAATACGTGTGTCGCTATTGGCATTTGAATAGTGGGTCGGTGCCACAGTTGCTCTATGTCAGTCCTTGGAGGTGCTAATCGTCTACTCCTATGATAAGCCACAAAGAGCTCAACTTGTGGGGGCAGCTCTACTAACTGCAGGTTGCTAGCTCACACGGGAACCTTGAAAGGCTCAACCCGCAAGGCTAATTGTAGTCTATTGGTCATCAACTCTCACGACAGCCACGAAGGGCTCAACCTGTAGGGGCAACCAGAGTTAACAAGGCTCGTCCAGGCTGATTACGTGTGTTGCTAAGTTAACAAAGGCAGGTTTCCATGTCGGCAATAGAGGTACATCGCTAGGTCGGTGATGTAGGTCGCTAGGTCGACAGAAGTAAGTCACTAGGTCGGCAGAGGCGGGTTTCGAGGTTGCCAGGTCAGCAGAATTTTGATAGTCCAGTTTTGCTCTCAGCACCTCGGCCTATAGACACCTCGTCACCTTGGCAAGACTGACCTATGAGGGTGGCTCCACAACCTGTTGGCCATCAACTCCCACATAGAGCATGGAGGGCTCAACCTACGGCACAACATCACGGTTTGTTGGCTATCAACTCCCACGGAAACCACGGAGGGATCGACCTGTTGGGTGAACTCACATTTTGTTGGCCATCAACTCTTGTAAAGAGCACATAGGGATCGTCCTATGGGGGTGGCCTCACAGTTAGGGAGATTCTGTTCGGGCAAGACAACGAGAACTCGTCTATGTTATTTGATTCTGCCCCCCTGAGGGGTTCAAGCATTTTCCACAAATGGCACCAATTGATGATGCATGTTTTGGTAGCTTTCCGACTGGTAGGTGATTCGGATGCCTAGTTGAACAATCCCTACCTGGAATGTAGGTTGGATGCCTAGATGAATGGTTCCTAGCTGGAAGGTGGCCCAGACACCTAGTTGAATGGTGATGAGCTAGAAGGTGGCTCTAATGCCTACCTGGAATGTAGCTTGGATGCTTAGCTGAACTATCCCTACCTAGAAGGTGGCTCTAACTCCTAGCTGAAGGTGGCTCTGATGCCTAGATGAACTGTCCCTAGCTAAAGGTGGCGAACTACATAGTTTACTAGTGCAACCTGCAAGGAAACAGTGTCAAAGTGCCTAGGATTCTTTACCCGGGGGAGGGAGGGGGGGTGGGGGGGCTTTGATGCTTAAGTTAGTGAATGCGGAGATTTTGTGAGAGAGATGAAAGTAAGAGAGCTAGAGAGCTACGCATGTAAGGCCTTTATATAAGCATTGTTTGGCGTGGGCATCATGCACCGCGTCCAAGATCTTTGGGAAGACATGCCCAACTGGTTTGAAGTCCTCGGAGGTAGTTGTGCATTTAGGCCGACTTTTGCACCTTACTCGATTTCCTCCAGAACATTCAATGTGAGAACTGACTTCCGAGAGACTCGGGAGTGATGGGATGCATGTAGAGTTGGTCGGTGAGCACGTCTCGCAGGTCGCCACCTGGACCTCAATCAAGTCGACAAGCCTCCGAGGGAGGTCGCTCCTCACGTTGAGGTCACTTCAGCCAGTACTGATGAGGTACCACAGGTCGGCCCTAGACGAGGTGTTGCTAGCCGCCCTGAGTTGTGGATGAGGTTGGCAGCTAGATTTTCACTAGGTCAATGGTGGAGGCAGGTCGACGGAAGAGGCAGGTTTCCAGGTTGGCAGTAGAGGCAGTTGCAGGTCGGTGGTAGAGGCAGGTCTCCAGGTTGGCAATAGGGGTGGCAACGAGTTAAGGTTTTTGCGAGCTGCTCAAGCTCGGCTCGACTCGGTTTCAGCTGAGCTCGAGCTCGAGACCAATTCAGTGGCTCAATTATTAAACGAGCCAAGCTCGAGCCTACTAGACTTCGGCTCGTGAGCCGATTCGAATATATATATATATATATATAATAAAAATATTATAATTATTAATTCTTTAAATATAAAAAATTATATATAATTTTTATTTTTATAAAATATTTTTTTCTAAATGCTTTTATAATAAAATATTTTTATAAAATATAAAATGAGCCGAGCCAAGCCGAGCTCAAGCTTATGAACTCTTGACTCGAGCCGAGCTCGAGCTCAAGGTTCTGTCTCAAACCAAGCTCGAACTCGAGCTTGAGATCGAGCCTTATAGAATAGTCTTGAGCCGAGTTCGAGCCTGGTACTATTCGTCTCGAATCCACCCCTAGTTGGCGATAAAAGCAGGTCGCTAGGTTGGCGGCGGAGGCAGGTCACTAAGTCGCCAGATTGCCAACTGGGACTCCATCGTTTTGGCTAAGGCAAGTCGTCACCTAGGTGATGCTGGGATGTCATTCAGTTGTTCTACGATGCCATGTGTCATGATGTCCGTGGAGGGCCAAATCTGCCCTCATCAGGTTTCTTAAGACTTTCATATAAGAAGAAGATTGGTTCACCCCATATATCAAGTAGGCACATTTGGGTTTTGACATTAGTTTGAGTCCAAGCTAAGGTTCATATTTAGGTTGGCCTTTAACCTAATCCCGTCCATTAATTTGCATCCCCTACTTTATTAGTTTGAGTCCAAGACTTTTTTCCTGTTCACTTGGGCCATGTGCATGCTCTTTTGTGAAGATTTTTTGCATTCTTTTCTGGCTTCATATGATATGTGCAGAAATTGTGTATATATCCTAGTAGACATGTTTGTGGGCTGGGCTCGGGCTTGATTTTTGCCAAAACTTGAATGGGCCTGGTCCAATGATTGAGCAAAAAACAATGTAAATCCAAGCCCGAAAGCCTAGCCCATGCTTAGGTCTATATACTATAGAGCCAATAACCCAGGCATTAATTTCACATGCATAAACGCATATATGAAGCATATGTACCTTGTTCTCCAACATATCTAATTGCATTGATGTCTGCAGTCCCATTAATTTTGTACATGTATGAATTTGAGCCAAAACCTCCAACACATGAAATCTACAAAAGTCACATTAAATAAAAAATATATATCAATATATGCCACAAACCCAATAAAACGAAAAATAGGAAAAAAAAGTAAAATACTTGGTTTTTAAGAAAAATTACTTTTTCAAGAACTCAGGACATAAAATACAAGATTAACATAGAAAGAAAAAAACTAAAAGGAACAAAGAGCTAAAATCCTTGGGGTACAAGAACCTACACAACTCATTTTGAGATTACTATTAATAGAAGAAATTTGTTCATAATACCAGCATGTCATGCATTTGTAAATAACTTGAAAGCAGCGAAGGAGAGTACATATCTCTGGTACAATTTCAAAAAACCTACCGACTTAAGTCATTTGTCTAGCTAAATACTGAAAAAGTTTAATGCTTTACGGTGTCAAGATGGTGGTTCATACTGCCTAAAAAAATGTATGATTACAATACAGGGCATATACCTTTTTTATCTAATCAATAAGGGCTTCAATAGAACAACACCATAATTAAAGGACAAAAAATACAGGTAAGTTGTTATTGAATGAATCATGTTCACATAAAGTACAAATAAAGCCATTTGTCTGCATCAAGTACCAAGACCAGATATAAAGGTTTAGCCCTTAAAAGAAGGGAGTATTGTTGAAATATGGATTTCCTAGCTCACAAACTCAATCTCCACAAAACCTTATTCCCTCCACCCATATATCATTAACGAGAAAAAAAAAAAAAAAAAACATAAAGAAAAGAAAGTCTAAAGCATGTAGGTGAAACTAATGTGACATAAAGTCAAGCATAATTGATGGATAAAAAGTACTTCTAAAGAATATATAAGCCTTTGACTATTGATTGGATATAGAAAAAATACAAGATTAAGAGTGAATGAATACCTCCTGGACATAGAAAAAGTACAAATGACCTCCCTGACCTGAAACCAAAAATGGTTGGAAGTAAATTAAGAATAACATGATTTTTCCTTGATTTAGAAAGAAAACTAACTAAAAAAAAATCCTCAAGGAGTGAGGCATATGGCTTGAAAAAGCCTTTGAAAATGTATTTTTTCTATAAAATTAATCTAGTGTGAGTCGTGTATATTATGTATAGTCCCTTTTAGTGAGACTTTTGCTAGAGTGAAAAGTTTCTCAAAACCAGATTAATAGATCAGAATGGACTTTATCAAAACCAGCTTAAACAAAGAGAATACATCAAAAACAGAGCCATTAGCCCTCAATTTTTAACACCCAATTGAGCTGTCCTGCTTACTCCCTAGAAATATTACAAAGCACTATGCCTACTCCTAGACTGAAAGCTCCAGAAGAGCTCCCTATTCATCCCTTCTCTAGCAAGGGAGTCTGCTAAGTTATTAGTTGTATTTCTTTCCGAACTGAATAAGATTACATTACTTGTAATTGATCAAGTTTTCCCAGTACATGTCTACACATCCAAGGAACACCAAATGAAGATTTATGCTTTTACAAACTTGCAAGAACATAATAAAATAGATATCAAGTTGATACTTAACTAAACTAAACTAAACAAGAATGAGCAACACCATAGTCATTAATAAATTTTCATTTGAAACTGTTCAGGTAAAAAATAAATCAGAAAGCAATTACCACTTAGGTATACAATAAAACAAGGTTCAAACCATATTTTCAACAAAATTGTTCAGGTTTTATTATGGGCAGCATCATTATATTTCTTTCTTACACTGGGAATCAACCAAGGTTAAAGTTTAGAGTACGATTTAAGAACACAATAGAGTTTTTATAGCATATCTCAAATAACAAATTCGAACTGTATTTCCAAGAACAATTAATGCAATTGGATGAGATAGAAGAGCTGTTTGACTTCATGCCACTACTAAATTCTATGGATCCTTAGGTGGGGAGGCTTCCTACAATGCAACTATTTGCTTCTGCATGCAGATGACAGCTCGAAATCCAGACAACCAAGAATGGTAGGTAGACACCATATTCTACCATGCAAATATTCTGTTCTCATATCAGGGTGTCTATTCTTGGGAGTTCAGACTTCAGAGAACTCAAATCAAGGGGCTATACAAAAAGTCTTTATGGATTAATCTAATTTCATCCATCAAGTCAAGAAATCCATGGAATCGGAAGCTCAGCAGTGATTTTTCTCTCAACTGTTAATGCTTTTTGCATTCTTTAGCGTACATATTTTATTATTCAATATTTCACAGTAAACTCCTTGATGAATCTAGTTATCAAATTTAGAAGAATCATGGCACTACTAAACTGTTTCAATTCCAGGACTAGACCCTTAGCCAACTCCACATTCGCCCACCTGCATTGTAGGTGAGCATACTTCCTAGTAAAATCATCAGGATCCTAATCTTCCCCTTCAAATACTTTCCCCTACCCATCATATTGCATTGAAGTAATTGTTACACAGGTAACTATGGAGGAAATAAAAGGAAAGAGTAACCAGACCCTAATCTTGTATTAGTGAATTTTTTCAGGGAACCAAATTCACACACGTGCCCACATACTCAAATCACACATCACATGTCTCTAGCCATTCCATGTTGTGTCAGGTAGTTGAAAGGCATAAACATATATCCAAGTTGGTTCATGGTTTAAATCAAGTTGACAATTTTCAACTGTAGCTCTAAATAAATGTCTAACCTGAATATATTTTTCTAGGTTGGGGCAGTTGATCATGAGTTAAGCCAACCCAAGTTGCATCTTTGTACCTACATCAGCCAAGGGACAAACAAGTAATGCTTAGTAGTATTCTTTGTAATGTTCATCCAGTTTGATAGGCCATGTCATCAAATTCAATATTTCATTTTTATCAATAGAAGTTGTACCAAGGAAAGATTCATATGATGATAATCATCATCATCATCTAAGCTTTGTTCCAACCATATGGGGTGGCTGCAAGTACATGAATCTTGTTTCCATTTTTTTCTTCATGATAATACAACTAGAAAGTTAAAATACTTTGAAATTGAAAATGAATAAAGCTACTTTTATAGGTAGCATCATGATTAATTTTAAATAAATTATAATCTGTATATAGCTAATCAAATAGAAAAGTTTAATTTATAGGACAAATAAAATAGCTTTGTATTAGGGAAAAAAAAAACTTTAAAGGAAGAACGTATTGGTTTAATTTCATTAAACCAATGAAACAAATAGCCTAGGAAATACTACATATCTTTGTTGACCCTTGGACTTACTAAAGGTAACAGAGTTTACAGATTCATACAATACCCTAATGCCCACACTTTTTTAAATTTACTGCAATATCCTTATTATCTTCCATCCCCTAGGAAAACAAACAAACAAAGGTACAAACAAATTGTCATACAAGTTATTCAGTGAAGAACTTTCAGCCATGTCTTCAAAAAGTCTATGCTCAGTAACCATCTTAACTGATCAAAATTAAATTAGAGTTAATCATAGAATTAAATCGAATTAGAATCTATGCTCACAAGTTTCACTCTCTTCTTACATAGAAACAATCATAATAATTGAGATCACTTTTTTTTGTTAAAAAAGAAAGAAATTAATTAGCAACAAGCAAACCAAAACAAGGGTTCAAAAGGGCTAGTACAAACTGAAAAATAATTTCATTTAGAATCCTCCCTTGTTTTTAAAACTTACAACCCAGAAATTTAAAGGTTCCATTATTTTGATAGCTCCATTTATCTAGACCATAGGGAATATGTGATAATTAGAATTCCATTATATTTTAAGCCAATACAAACCAGATCTTTTTGGATGTTGGTTCCCTGTTAATTTAGTCTTACTTTTGGTTTGTACTGTAAAAAATTTGTTGAAGATACTAACTTAAAGAGTGAAAGGTATGCAGATCATGTGTTAATAACTTACTAGTTACTTGCTTCTTGGTGTGGGTAATCTTCTTGGTGTCAGACTTCTTTTCAGTCCACACCTGGCATTTAATTCTCCTTACAGTCGGTTGTTCTACAAGGTAATACTGTGTTTAGTTCAGATTGAAGGAGCAGATCAGGATTTTGATTTAATTCTCCTTGCAGTTTCTACTTTCTAGATAAAAATGCAGTAAAAATAGCAAATTCATCAGTTTACAAGAGAGCTTTCCATGGAGTTTAGTTGATTTGATCATTTAACTCTGGTTACAATTCTGTTCAAAATGGAAGCAGCTCAGTTAAATAAACATTAACATGCCACCAACCTACCACCAATATTTTGTTGCATTGAATTGAGCACAAATAAATAAACATTAACATGTTATCCTGGTGAGTCTGGTGTGGGAGGTGTGGTAGGGTACCAAGGTGGAGACATCATGTTGAGCTTCTCAGGTTGGATTGGTATATATAACTCTTTGACAGCAGAGTTGATGGCCATGCTTCAAAACCTTAAGCTTCTTAAGTCAGACATGTGGGTGGCTCATTTACATTCAGACACCTGTCATGCCAAAGATTTAAACAAAATGGAAATGTGTCAAATTCTGATTAGTGGTAGTTCAAGAATAGAGCCCACTAGACATGTGTCAAATTCTGATTAGTGGAAGTTCAAGAAAAAAACCCACTAACATGGAGAGTGGAGCCTACCACCATGCATAGTTGTGAGAAGTGGGAAGCTCCCACTTTCAATCCTTTCCAAAAAAAAAGGAAATTGTGTTATTAATTAATGTTAACTACTAAACTAATTAATAAATTCCAGCTATTGATTACTCATAATAATTATTGTTAACTACTTCTAGTTAATTAATTACAACTATTAATTAAGGTCGGGGATGGGGATTGAGGTCCCTGCCTCACCCCGACCCCGATTATATATATTAAATGTTATTTATATTAAATATTCTATTCTATTCTATTATATATATCAAAACATATTTAAAATATTATTTATAATTTAAATTTTTTATTTATTTTAAGTAAATTTATTTAAAAAAAATATTGTTATTTGAAAACATTTCGGGGATTCAGGTCCCCACGGGGAACCCATCCCTGTCGGGGATCGAGGATGGAGGACAAATTTTATCCCCAACGGGGATCAAGGATCGGTAGGAGTGTCCTTGAAAAACCAAAAAACCAAATCGAACCAAGAAAATCGAATTGCAAAATGCGGTTAATCGAACCGATTGGTTCGGTTTTGGTTCGAGATTTTTGAAAAATCGAAGGACCGGTTCAGTTTTCAGTTAACCATAAAAAAGTTGACGGTTAACCGAACCAACCGGTATATATATTTTTATGTATATTTTTAATATATGTCACATATTTTCTATGTATTATATATAAATATATATTCATTGTATATATAAATATATACTTATATGATCTATTTATAAATATATTATATATTTTTCAAATATTTATAATATATTATATATCATTTATTATTTATAATATAATATTATACATATTTGTATAATATATGTTATAAATATAAAAAACCGAAAAACTGAAGAACCAAACCAGTCAAAAACTGAAATTGGTGGACCGGTTAACCGGAAGTACCGATTTGATTTCGGTTTGGAGAATTAAAAAAACTGGTACCACCGGTTCAGTTTACAAAAAATGCCATGGTTCGGTTAACCGAACCGTGGACACCTGTAGGGATGGTTAATTTCAAAATTGAGGTCGGGGACGGGGATGGGGAATATGATCCCCGCCCCATTGCCATTCCTAGAATTGGAAGGGTATAGAAGAGCTAGTATGGCAATTTTCAGTTTCAATCAAATTTAGAAGGCTGACCAATGGCAAGGATTGGGCTTTGACAAAAGTTTATGGTCCAAACTCCTATAAAGGTAGGGTCCATTTTTGGGAAGAGTTGAGTGCCATTAGAGGTTTGTGGGAGGGTGTTTGGTGCTTGGGTGGTGACTTCAACATAATCTGATTTACATCGGAAACAAATAATCCCAGCCAAAGAATCATAACAAGTATGAGGAAGTTTAATGAGTGCAAACTTATTTGAGCTGAAAGAGCTACCTTTGATACAAGCTGACTATACCTTGTCAAAGTTTCAAAATTCATCGATTTGCTCTTAACTGGACAGATTCCTATTTTAGTGGATTGGGAAGTTTTGTGGGAGAATCTAACTTTTCAAGCTTTAGTGAGAGTGACTTTAGACCATTGCCCTATTTGTCTAGCTCAGGAAAATTTGATAGGGGCCCTTCACCTTTTAGGTTTGAAAATATGTGGTTGGAAGATCCTAGCATTGCAGAAAGGGTCAAAGGTTGGTGACAAGATGTAGGTAGTAGAGGTTTAAAGAAAGGAGTTAATTTTCTGAGGAAATTCAAGGGTTTAAAAGAGAAAAATAAAGGTGTGGAACAAGGACACTTATGGTAAAATGGAGGAGATCAAAGAAAGACTTGTTTCAAGGATTGAGGAGTTAGATAAGAAAAAAGCTTTCAAATCTATGAGTAGTGAGGAAAGAGAGAAAATGTGGAATTTAAAACGTGACTTAGAATAAGTCATCAAGAAGGAAGAGATTTCATGGAGGCAAAAATCTACATGCAGGTGGCTATTGGAGGGGGATGGAAACACTCAATTTTTTTACTCAGCAAATGGAGGAAGGAAAAGTTAAATCGTCAAGCTAGAAGTGGATAGACAAGAGATAATTAGGGAGGAGGAGATTATAAAGGTGTTTATGGATCACTTTAAGAGGATTTTCCAAAGTTAATGTGAGAGAATTTCTTTTTCCCCAAATGCTTAATGGTTTCAAGTGCCTGGATATAGGGTTGCAACTTTAGAAATGGAGTTTTCTTTAGAAGAAATAAGAGTGGCATTATTCTCAATGGAGAAGTCTAAAACTCCTGGTCTGGATGGCTTCACTTTAGAAATGGAGTTTTCTTTAGAAGAAATAAGAGTGGCATTATTCTCAATGGAGAAGTCTAAAACTCCTGGTCTGGATGGCTTCACTTTAGCGTTTTATCAAGAGTGTTGGGACCTTATTAAAAGATATTTGATGGAAGTCTTCAACGAGTTTTACACAGAAGGGGAAATCTCTAAAGGTATAAATTCAACTTTCATCACCCTCATCCCCAAAAAGAATGAAGTAAAAGCTCTAAAGGACTTCAGGCCAATAAGCTTAGTGGGGAGCCTCTATAAGATAATTGTAAAGGTTCTTGTTGGGAGACTTAAAAAGGTACTACTTTTGGTGATCTCACAACAACAATGTGCCTTTGTTGAAGGGAGACAAATTATTAACCAAGTGTTAGTATCAAATGAATGTGTAACAAATAAGAGGAGGAGGAACAGGTGGGGTATGGTTTGCAAGTGGGATTTAGAGAAGGCTTATTCAATCATAATCAATGGTGTGCCTAAAGACTACTTTCCAACAAAAAGAGGATTGAGACAAGGGGATCCCCTTTCACTCTTTATGTTTATTTTAATTGTTGATGTTCTAAGTAGGATGATTATGGAGGTTGATCAGATAAATCTTTTTAAGGGATGGAGAATAGGAAGAATTAAGGTGGCAACCACACATTTATAGTTTGCATATGGCATTCTATTTTGTGAGGGAGTAAATCAGAATGGCATAAGAAATCTACGTAAGCTTATCACTTCATTTGAATCGCTCTCCAAATTAAAGGTAAATTTGGAAAGAAGTTGTATAGCATGGATTAACTTGGAATATGAAAGTTTGAGAGGAATAGTGAAGATTTTTGGGTGTGAAGTCAAAATGGCCATTGGAGTACTTTGGGTTACATTGGAAGGGAATCCAAGATGAGAAGATTTTTTGAAGCCAATGGTGGAGAGGTTTACAAAGAAGTTGGCACTTGGAAGAAGAATTATTTATCCACAGGTGGGAGAATAACCTTGATTAGAGCAACCCTAGCAAACTTACTAGTTTATTTCCTTTAGACCTTTAGAATCCCTTCTAGAGTGGCAGGACATTTAGAAAACTCATGACGGATTTTCTTTGGGAGCTTGGGGAGGAAAAGATAGATCATATAATAAAGTGGGAACAAGTTTGCAAAACAAAGGAAAATGGAGGCTTAGGACTAGGGAACCTAGTGCGGAGGAATGCTTTCTTGCTAGGAAAATGGCTTTGGAGGTTCCCATTGGAAAGAGATAGGTTGTGGTATAAGGTGATAGAAAGCATTCATTGGTTGACGACCAATGGCTGGGATGAAAAGTTAGACCCCATATCTTCCTTGAGCTCTTTGTGGAAAGCAATACAAGAGGTATATTCTATCTTTCTTAATCTCATTTGATTTGTTGTGGGTTGTGGCTCTAGGGTGCTTTTTTGGGAACTTTGGCTGGGGGATACTCCATTTTCTCTATTCTATATTCAGTCTCTAACTACAAGTTAAAACACATCTCAAATTTTGTCACTTTTCTCACTATGGATTGAGTTGGGATTTTGGTTTCAAAAGAGGTTTGAGGGACAATGAGTGTGAGTCTCTTATACGCTTGGTTAATGATCTCAAGTCAGTTTTCTTTGTTCAATCCTTGGAGGACACTATAGTATGGTCTACTTCTTTTGATGACACATTTACCTATGCTTCTTTCTTTAATACCCTTGTCCAAACCATTGTTGAGGGTGATAATTTCTTAGTGAAAGAGATTTAGAGCAAACCCATTCCACAAAAAATTCAAGCTCCGCATTGGGAAGTGTTTTTAGGGAAGGTAAATACTCGCGACATGCTTCAGAAAAGGAGGCCAAATAAATGCCTCTCCCCTTATATGTGTTATCTTTGCTTTGCAGATGGTGAATCCCTACCCCATTTATTGATCCATTGTTCATTTGTACTATTTGTTTGGAAATCTCTTTGCTCTCTCTTTGGTTGCAATTGGAGTGCTTTCTAGAATGTAATAAGCCTCTTTGATCCAAATTTTCTAAGGCAACCAATAAAAAGAAGGAGGGTGATATGGAAATCAACAAGAGCAGTAGTGGTGTAGACAATATGGGAGGAAAGAAATGCAAGAATTTTCAATGAAAAATATAGGCCAAAAGAGTTCATTGTGGAGGCCATAAAGATAAGAGTTGCACATTGGGTAAAATCACTCAAGCTCTACTAAAATATATCAATTACGGATATTGTAAGAGCATGGAATGAAGTGGCTCACACTAGGGCTGTTCACAATGACAACCAAACCGACCAAATCGGTTTGGTCCAACCCGATTTGGTCGGTTTTTAAAAGGTATTGGTTGGTTTCGGTTCTTAAACTAGAACAACCAAAGAATCCAGTTCAATTTGCAGCTTTTACATGTGAAAACTGAAAACAACCCGATCCAACCCGAGCACATGCTTATCTCTCAGGTTTAGTTAACTCGTTTTTCTATTTATGAAAGCTATCTATATTATTTATGAAAGTTTGCAAGTTAAGTCTAAAACCATGCCCTAGCCATTAGCTCTTAGGCATGATAGGATGTGCAATATGCTGGCAGAGCAATAATAACTCATCAATTTTATATTTAGTATCTACTTTTTTTATTACTTTTTCTTCCATAAATGTATGCTTTTATCAGTAACTCGATTTGAACATATCACCTTTTTTTTTTTTAATTTTGGAATGCATTTATTATGCCTAGTATGAGGTTTCAGCTTTTGAGATGTATTCATGACAAAGAATGGATAAAAGTTTCATAAGTTATGGGCCCAAATCAAACCAAAACAAGGTCTCAGTTCGGTTGAAACTAAAAAACCAACCACCTAATAATCGTTAGTATAAGTCGGTTTTATGTATCTTTTGGTTGGTTTTGATTATCATAATAATCAACCTAAACTATTTGGCTTGTTTGACAAAATTGCATGCAACCAAACCAAACCGATTTGTGTACAACCCTAGCTCACACTGTAGAGTTGAAGGAAATAAAAGTAAATGGAGTGGAAGTTGCCAGGCCCCAATAAGGTAAAGCTGAACTTTGATGGGAGCTATATAGGAAATCCGGGTATGCTAGGTGATGAAGGGTGATTTGGCACGACCTAACAGGAAGGGGACACGTAGGCGCGATCTGATTGAAGGATGACAACTCATCCAAGCAAGCCCAGTTCACAACATTCGCAGTTCGGGCATCCAGCCACCTCGACCCAAAACTTGCCTCGGCGTAGAGGCACCTTGGCATCCAATTCAGTTTGAGACTGAAGAATCAAAGTTCCAGCTCAGAATTAACGAAGTCGAAGCGTCGTATAACCAACTCCAAAAGCCTCCCCAATAGATCCCGAATCGCTTGGGGTCACGATGAGCCAATAGATCCTGAATCTCCCGATATCACAATAAGAACTCATCCCGGTTCCGCCTAAATCGGAGGTGGGCGATAATCCTCATCCACGTACTGCCCTCCTTCAAAAACGGAGCCAACCTTATCTCTATAGCCCGGAGAACCCAAAGCTCTTTCGTAAAGCCCACGGCTACTCCAGTATATTAAGACTCGAAATCTCAAGGCAAAGGTACACGTGATTACTCTACTCACTAGCACTCAAGCTCTCAAGTATTCAGCTCGCATTTACAGCATAATAAGCATCGGAGTGACCTCGCCGGGTTAGCTACCCCGGGTTCTCTGATACACTGTTTTATAGATCGATGTAGCTCGACGTCCATCTGGAGTTCGGATCGCCCTCCAGCTAGGAGTAGTCAGATTGTGCTACATCAGTAGGCATTGGTGGTGTGATCAAAGACTCCTCAAACGAAGTATCGGCTATGTACTCAGGATCTTTAGGGGAAGGTGACTCTTTAAAAGCTGAAATGTTAGCTATACTTCAAGGGTTAAAGATATCCAAACAAGCGGATTTTAAGAACTTGGAAATAGAAGGGGACTCAAAAAGTAGTGATATCTTTGACCAATTCAAGTAGTAATCTTCCTTGGTACTACAAACATTAGTTAAGGGAGAAAATAACCATAGCAAGGGAACTTAATGCCTCATTTACATGGGTTAGGAGTATTGCAAATGGAATGGCCGACTTTCTTCCAAGGCAACAACTTTTTTGGACTTTATTGTAAAAATTCTCAGTTGAAATGCCTATGTTTTTATATGCCATATCTCTATATTAATTCTCTTAATTGAATAAAATTCTCGTTTTCGCCGATAAATCGGGTTTGGATAATGGGTACCGTAAGGGCAAAACCTAAACCCATCCCAACCTTGTAAGAATTTAATATAAAATAGGGCTGTTCATAAGAAGGCCCAACCCGACCAAACTGACCAACCCAGACCGATCCAACCCGAGTCGGCTAGGTTTTCATCAGCACGGGTCGGTTTCAGGTTGTGCAAATTCCTAAACCGATTATTCGGGCCGGTTTCGGTTTTCACACAAGAAAACCGAAACCGTCCCGAACCGAACCGACTTAGTTCCTAGTTCAAACATGAAGTTCCAAAGCCCATTAGGCCACATAGTTTTTGAATGGTTGCAAGAAACTTTAGATTAGTGAATAGAGATTAATGAAGAATTTTTGTAATTAACTTTTCATATAAATTTTATCATTGGAGATGGTTGAAATGATGTTCAATTTATGATTGTTTTTTAAATTAGAAGGATTTTATCACAGGGATGAACTTAGAACCGAAGCCGATCCAACCCGACTCAAACTGACCAGGTCGGTTTTGCTTAACATTGGGTCGGTTTCGGTTTCTATGTCAGGTAACCCGACTAGGTCGGGTCGGTTGGAAAAACTGCAGTAAACCGACCCAACCCGACCTGTGAATAGCCCTAATATAAAATCTCAAACTTGTAACAAATTCTAGGGTTTTAATAAACGAGTCATATTAACGTTGGAACGAGTCAAATACGCTATATTCCCGTAAAATTGCCATCCTAGTAATTAGACCTGTTCATGGGCCGGGCTCGGGCCGGGCTTTTACTCTTCATGAATGGAAATTTGTTAGGCCCGAGCACGAGCCCAGCCCTGATAAAAAGCCTGAAGCTCAAGTTCGCGGTGACTGTAAGCTGCGATTTCAACAGTGATCAATTTGCGTCAGAGAGAGAGAGAGAGAGAGAACTCACCGCCGCTGCCGGTGCCTATATTCGCCGCCTCGCCGGTGACTATAAGATGAGTTCGCGATGTTTGAGATTTGTAAGCTGCGATTTCAATAGTGATCAGTTCGCGTATGAGAGAGAGAGAGAGAGAGAGAGAGAGAGAGAGAGAGAGAGAGAGAGAGAGAGAGAGAGAGAGAGAGAGAGAGAGAGAGAGAGAGAGAGAGAGAAGAGGAACAGTGAATGTCCGCCGCCTCGCCGGTTGTGTGGCTGCCTGATAGTGTGAGGACTAAGGACTGAGGAGGATGTAAAGACTGAAGAGAAGAGAGGTTCGGCTGGAAATAGGTGAAAGAGAAGAGGGGTTCGACTAGGGTTTTTTAACTTTAATTTACAGGTCGGGCCAGGCTATTTTGGCAAATCCCGAGCCCGACTCGAATTTATTGCGAACCGGGCTTTTTGGCTTGGGGTTAAGCCCACGGGTTCTTTTGCGTGTTCAAGCCCATCGGGGGGCCGGGCCGGGCCGGCCCGTCGGGCCACCCGGCCCATGAACAGGTCTACTAGTAATAAATGATTCAGTTTGGATTCGATTCCAAGCCCATCCTAATTCTAACTCCAACCGAAGGATTTTAAACCATCTAAATCGGGTATTATCCCTTCAACCCTAACTAACCCGGCCCAAGTGACACCCATAAAAGATATAACGGCCCAAAGCAAACATCCCGCTCTTTTTCCACTTTCATTTTTTCGCTCCCCAGTTCCCACACCCCCACGCTCCCGGTCACACTGTCCATAGTCCATACCATACACAGAAAGAGACCAAAACCAAACATTCTTGCCGCCGGGACCTTCTCCCCAGATATCCACAAATTTCTTTACCCCTGCAATCTTTGATCTTCAAGGCAGCTTCTGTAAAATTATCCGGTGACAACTCACCAAAATGAGAGAGGAAGAGGTGGAGAAGCTCCGAGGCGTGGTGAGAGACTGCGTTAGCAAGCATCTCTACTCCTCGGCCATCTTCTTCGCTGATAAGGTTGCTGCCTTTACATCCGACCCCGCCGACATCTACATGCAGGCACAGGCTCTCTACTTAGGTCGTCATTACCGCCGGGCCTTCCATCTCCTCAACGCTTCCCAGATCGTCCTCCGTGATCTCCGGTTTCGGTACCTTGCCGCCAAATGTCTGGTAGATTCTTCCCTCCATCACGCCCCAGATGCTAGGAGATTCGATTGAGCATTAGTTTTTTTACGGGTGCCCTTGATTGTTTCGTTAATTGAGATAGTAGGGTTTTAAAACCGTTTCAGGTTAACAATCAAGGTTATTTCTTTCTCTGATCGATAGTGTTTCTTTTCTGTGTTGAAATAGTTGCATATTAGCGAATGATTGGTGATTTAGAATTGAAGACAGAATTATTAGCAGGATTATTGTTACTCCTTTTTTTTTGATGAAAAAGAACATGTGAAAACTAAAACAGGAAGGGATGTTTTGAGAAGAGCAATGCCAGATTGCCAGTATCACACATTCAATTCCATAGGATGCTTGGAATGTTCTGAAGATGTTTGTGAGGAATAATCTGTTAGTCTTGTCTATTGAAAATATTTAAGACTACAGAAATAGGCAGATTATGGAGAATATATAAACCTTTCTGATAGTTTCCCACGTTGCCAGTGTCAGAAGATAAGAAAGGCCAGTCTGGTTTAGTGGCTTTCAGAAAGTTTGATGAAGTGAAATACTTGGGAAGAAGATATTCTGAATGCTTTGGTTTAGTTGAAATGAAATACCGATTTTTATTTTTTATTTTTCCAAATAAATGGAAAGATTACTATGTAGAGAACAGTAATGTGGTCCCCACTGTGCTCGATAGTTTACGATCATGGTTAGTTTCAGTTAGCAGTTAATTCAGTTGGTAGTTTTATTAGTTCTTTTTATTTCTTTTGTTTATTTCTTTTGCCATGTAAGCAGTATGGGTAATTCAGCCCTTTCACCTTTTATTTGAGTATTAATATAAATTGTAGAGTGGGGTGACATGATAGTCAACACTCTCTTTTCTGAATTCTTCTCTTCGAGTTCTCCTTCTCTTGTTCTCTTCATCTCTTCGTCTTCTTCTTTCCTTCTCAATCTTTTCTTTGTTTATTTCACATTGTACCTAGGACTGATTGCAGTCCTATTCGACTATACTACTTCAGCAAGCTTTATACGCTGACAGCATTATGGAGGTGCTGACCATTTTTCACACAGCTATTTTTTTTTCCCCTCTTCAAGCTTACTCATTTGGTATGATTTTTCGGACATTACACATGTTATCTGATTATATATCCATTCATTCCCAGATCACATGACTTGGATGTAAATGAGTGAGTTATGGTAAAAGTAAAAATAACATGGGAGTCTGTCATGGGATTCACCATTTTTTAGTTTATTCTAGTTCTTAGGGCAGGAGTTTTAATGGGTCAAAAGCCAATTGCCGAAGATTAGAAGTTCAGGGAGTGTTTGTTTCAAAGTTTACTGATCTATAGGTAATTAAGTATGGTGTTGGTAGTCTTTAGATTAGGAAAATATGTATACGTAAAGACATAACGCTCATAATATAGCTATAAGATTTATTATGGATTTTGGAGTAATGGTTTTACTTTTGGTTTTGCCTTGTTTGGTTCTATCTCTAAACACTTTAACGTTTTTGATTCCTTCAGAATTTTCCCAGGAATTGATTCCTTCTAGATCCTCTAAGTATGTATGCTTAAATGAACAATATGAGTTACTTAATTCCTAGTTTTTCTTCATTCTTCATGTCTTTCTTGAATTTAGAGTTCTTTTGTTCTTGATTTTAGTAAGAAGTAATTTAAATCCTCATAATTTAACAATGGACATAGCTTTAAACAGAATTGAATGACGAAACAGGATTCATGTAGCCAACCCCATATAGTTGGGATAAGGCTTGGATGATGATGATGACTTGCTTCAATTTGTTCTCTACTTTTCACATCATAAGAGTGTCTGTGTATTCCCTTTTAAGTCATTTTTGATCTTCCTCATGGACATTATGGCAGTTCACTCTGTTTATGAGATAACCCTAAATCAATTATATAAATAGAACATGTAGTTAAAAACTGTACAAGGGGCTGTAGTACAATAAGTATCCGCCATATCTGAAAACTTTTATGTATGAAATATCCCTTCATGCCCTTAACTAGCAAGCTCATCAGTCAAGGAATTGGCCTTTACACATTGGAACAAGATATTCAATAGAAATGTCTGCTTTTAATTTCTTGTGCAATGTAAGTCAACTGCCAACATTCTCTAGTCTTCCACTTCCAGTGTGAAAGCATTCCTAGTATTTCCCCTTGCCATGTCAGAATGGATAGAAAGAATTTTTGGTGGATTTTAGACCAAGGAGAAAACCAAGAGGTTCTGCTATTTTAGAGTCTGCAATTCTGCATCACCTATGGGTCTTGAGGGAGAAAAAAGTCCCAAACAACGATAAGAAGTTCATCTACACATGATGGAACTAAGTTAGCTCTTCTACAAAAAAGTCTTTGTTTTGCTTTTAGTGCTTCCTCTCTAAGGACTAAGGTGCCTTAATTGGTTAGATTTTGATCCAGGTAATTGGCTTTGCTTCCTTACCATGGTTAGAAAAATGTTAGATGGTGCGACTTTAGTTTTGGCATGAGGTATTCACACGATAGACTTACAATGTTAGTGTATAGCTCTAGCGTTGCATCATAGACTTATGTTATTAGTTCGTAGATATAAGGTTGCCACACTTTGCTTCATTACTCTATGCTAGTGAATGTAGTGGTAAAGGATTTCTTTCCAGCCTACAGAGGGTTGAGATAGGATGATCCTCTTTCTTCTTTTCTTTTTACTTTGGTGGCGGATGTGTTCAGTAGATTGATATAAAAAAACAGATAGGGAGGGAGTAATAGATGGTTGGAAAATAGGAAGGAATAATGTCTCTATAACTCATCTCCAGTTTGCAGATGACATTATCATTTTTTGTGAGGGAAATGAGCCGAGAAGAGTGAAAAATCTTAAGGATCTAATATTAGGCTTTGAGAGAGTTTCCAATCTAGAGATCAATTTTGAAAAGAGTTGTGTAGTAGGGGTCAATCTGGTTGACAATGAAGTTGAGTCTATTGCAAACTGTTTGGATTGCTCTATTTCTTCTTGGCCCTTGACTTATTTGGGTTTACCTTTGGGTGGGAATCCTTGGGAAATCAGATTTTGGTACCTAGTTGTTGAGAAATTTGAAAGAAAATTGGCAGCTTGGTAAAAGAATTATATCACTATGGGGGGAAGGATAACCTTGATTAAGGCTATGCTTGCTAATTTACCAGTCTATTATCTCTTTGTGTTTAGGATCCCCCGTAGGGAGGGTAGGAAATTAGAGAAATTGATGAGAGGTTTTCTTTGGGAACCAGGGAAAGAGAAAAATGATCACTTAGTTAATTGGGAGATAGTTTGTCGGAGTAAAGAGGCAACGGGTCTGGGATTAGGGAATTTGATCCTAAAAAATGAAGTTTTATTGGGGAAGTGGCTATGGAGATGGCCTTTGGAAAGAGAAAGTTTGTGGCACATGGTTGTTCTTAGTATTCATGGCTGTTCCATCTCTGGTTGGGATGCTAGGGTATCTCATCGGGCTATCCAACAACACCTTTTGGGATAGGCATCCTCCCCAATTTCCTTTAGTTTGTAAGGTATGACACTTGCTCTGGAAATTTGGTTCTCTTTAGGGGAGACACTTGGGTGGGTAATCAACTTCTAAAAGACCTATTTCCTTCTTTGTATATGCTCTTTCCCTATAAAAAGGAGGTTATCTTTGTCTTTTTTCCCCCTTCGGTTTTACCTTTATCCTTGAATTAGGACTTTGGTTTTCATAGGGGCTTAAGGGAGGATGAGCTTGCTTGTGTTACTGAACTTCTATCCATTTTAGAGAGTGTTGTTTGGACCCTTCTTCTCTTGATAAATGGGTGTGGACCCCTATCCCAAAAGGTTCCTTCACTTGTGCATCATTCTTCAAATCCCTTTGTTTGAGTACTTCACTTGAGCCTTTCCTAGTGAATGAAGTGTGGACAAAGCCTATGCCCCCCAAAATTGTTGCGTTTTGCTGGGAAGTGTACCTTGGAAGATTAATGCTTTGGGGAACTTACAAAAAAAAGCCTTTCATTTGTTTATCCCCAAACTGGTGTGGGTTGTGCAAATCTCATAGTGAGGACTGTTACTACTTACTGGGTTTTTGTTCCTTTGCTGCAACTCTCTGAGACTGGATGTTTGTTTTGTTTGGATGTAGGTGGAATCAACCGGTAGAGGTAAAATTATTATTGTAACCAACTACCTTTGCTTGCTCAACAAAAAGAGGGAGGAGTATGTGGAGATATTTTGGAGCAGCCACCTTATGGACAATTTAGGAAGAAAGAAATGCTAGAATCTTCCAAGATAAAGAGAGGTCCTTTATAGAAGTGAAGGAATGTATCTTAACTAGGGCTATCCATTGGCTGAAATCCTTGGCTACTTTCAGTTCCTTTTCATTTGAAGACATCTGGAGGAATTGGGCCATGGTTGCACACACTTCGGTTAGGAAAACCAGAGCCACTACAGTTTGGGTAACTCCTCCAGAAGAATTTTTTAAACTGAATTTTGATGGAAACAGTCAGGGTAACCCAGGGCCGTCTGGCATTGGAGGAGTATTGAGGAATGAGAATGGCAACATCATATCCTTATTCTCAGGCCCGGTAGGGATGGGGGACTCTACAAGAGCTGAGATATTGGCTGCAGTACAAGGAATTCAGATTGCTAATCAACTAGGAGTGGAGAACCTATTAATTGAAGGGGATTCTAAGGTGATTGTGGGCTGGTTGTCAAATCCAGACTCAGTTGTTTGGAGTTATAGGGATCTCATAAAAAAGTTAAATGTTTAACAAGGCACATAACATGTAGATATTGGTGGGTGGGTGGGTGGGTAGGGAGGCAAATGCCTTGGCTGATCATATTGCTAAACGTACTAGGGATCGTTTATTTTAGGCAGCGTTGTAATCTTTATTCTGATCTCTTGTAATGTTTAGGGGAGGCTGCATGTCATGCCTCTCCAAAGGATTCTTGTAAAGTTTTATATCTCTTGACTAATGAAAGCTTTTTCAATTATCAAAAAAACAAAAAAAAAAAATCAAACACAACACCATGTCATAATGAGTATTTAGTGGAGCAATTGCATGTTAAAAGATTATTAGTAACTAAAGAAGGTTACAATTTCATACTAATAAAAGAATTTAAGAAAGAGTGATGAAAAGGGAAAAAGACCTAGGGACAAACCCTTAATTGATGTATTGGGTTAAAGATTGAAATTTTGGAATTTATGGCAATCACTGTTTGCAAATGTTGACATTATATGATGCCATTAAAATATCTTGTTTTAATTTTTATAGCTTGAATGTGAAGCAAAGGCAAGTATGGGCATTATAAAGATATACATAATATATCATATGGTGTATTAACAATAGACATAGCAATGATTTAAAAGGCGTGCCTAGGCGCACAGGCGAGGCGCATTTTAGGGTATGCGCCTCGCCTAGGTACTAGGTGCAACCCTTTCAAAAATGATGTGCCTTGCTCCTCAGGCCAGGCGTGCGGCTTTTGAAAATTTCATGTTTTTTTGCTTTTTTTGAACCTAGTGGCTGGGTCGGGCCCCCGGACCCCCAACCATGCCCCTTGAGGCAAGCCCAAACAAGTCCATGTTAGGGTCAAACCCCTATTCGATAATGTTGTTCATTCATTCATTCTAATAAAATATCTTCTTAAAAGGCAATTAAAGTTATAAAATCATTGTTTTTATGTGAAAATTAAGAATTTGAGACCTTAACATGGACTTGTTTGGGCTTGCCTCGACGGGCGTGGTGCAAAGGCGACTTGTAGAATCAGGAATGCAATATGTTTTACATCACATTAGCCACTTGAAGTAATGCAATTGAGGAAAAAAGAGATTGTGGGGTTTACATGCTTGAAAATGCTTTATATGTTTGATTTTATTTTTAAATTTTCATTTGAATATGCTTTACATGTTATGCTTATTGTTCTAATTTTAGATAATAGGTTTTTTAAAACATTTATTTTAAAATTTAAGTTTATATTTTTTATTAATATTATGCTTAATATTTTTTTTTTATTTTGTTTTGCATTTTTTAAAAATTTTCTGACTTTTTTTTTGATTTTTTAAAATTTTTGCGCCTTGCTTCAAAAAGGCGCGCACCTCGCCTTGCGCTTTTAAAACACTAAGACATAGTATTAATATGTAGCCATGGCAATCGTGTTATTATAAGGAACTTGTCTTATGATTTTTGTCACCTATCTGGGCACCTAGTCACCTAGATGGGTGCCTTTTTTATTTAAGCCATGGCACTCAGGCAAGGCGCCCTTGCCCCTAGTAACCAAGGCGATGCCTTGACAACCATGACTTGTTTGACATGTCTGTGTGTTGAGTTCTCTCAGTTAATATATTACCTAATTGGTGCTCATTTTCCATTGCCAAGTTATCCATATTCCACTAGTTGTATTTTCTTTTTCATGGGAGTTTGGGACCCACTTCTCTTTGAGCTGCAAGAGACAAACAGTTCTTGGTCTCCTTTGGCCTTTATCATTATAGAATTTTTGTGGTAACTTTTCTTGTCTGGGCTGTTCATTATCCTCCAATACCACGATGATGCCAGTTTTGGCTTTCTTATTTCACCCGTGTCTTTGTTGTATGTAGTAAATTGGATTATTCAATCATTCAATCATGACAGGAGTGAGTTCATGGGGACCACTTTTCTGGGATGACTTGTTTTTCTTGTCTGTCCTAGCTGGATGCCTCTTTTAGGTCTTCTGTTGGAATCACTATTCCTCTTTTGGGGATGCTGGTACTTGTATTCCACATTTTTATATTTCCGGTCTGCTTTCCTTGTTATCAATCAGAAAAGGCAAAAAGAGGGAAAATGAAAAAAATGAAAGTTAGCAAACAAGCTATTCTTCCATCAACAATCAATGTTTAAATGCGAAATTGTTGCATAAATGCTAATTTTCCTACTCAAAATGGACTATATATATATAATCTTGTTTGTTTTTCTTTTTGAGAAAAAAAGGCTACAATCAAATGGAAACATTCTGTTTATATCTCTCTATTACTCTTCTATTTCATATTTATATTTCCATTTGAATGCTTTGCTAAATTCCTGGCTATCCTTTGTTCTGGAATGCATCCAAATCCTTTTTTCTTGATCAGCAACAATTCATTTTTTTTGTATCATTGATTAAAGAATTGATAATATGTAGCACTGATTAAAATTTATCTTTCAAAAAATTATTGATTAAAGAATGGTGAATGTGTAGAACAGTATGCAAAGCATGCCTTATATGGTCAAATATAAAGGTTGGGGTTAGGTAGTGAAGGCTAGCCTAACGAAGGAAGCCAAGTCCATTGTACATAACGTTCTTTTATCGTAACCAATAAAGTCCAATGTTAAAAATCAGAAAATAAAAAAGCATCCCTTATACGACTAGCATCTGCTACCCATCCCTAAAAGCTGTTGTTTTTTGTCTACAAGCTTCCCCTTGGGAAGTCACCTCCTAATGGAAATGATTTCTGCTCTTGTCTTGCTGATGAATCATTTATGTTGTTGGATGATCTTTGTATCCACTCAAATGCCACTCCCAGTTTCCCTAATACATTCAAACCCATTTTAACAGCAATTGTTTTCCTTCTAAACAATTGCCGTTAAAATTTTCGAAGAGTTCTAGTACTTTGTTTTTTCTTGGATGGTAACTTGTTTGTGCTTTGGTAAATTATAATCTAATTATTGTTTTCTCTACTTGGTATTAGGAGGAGCTGAAAGAATGGGATCAGTGTTTGTCTATGCTTGGTGATGCTAAAATAGATGAACACGGAAATGTACATGACTTAAAAGATTGTAATGTCATGTACTTGGAGAAGGATGGGGAAGATCATGAAATAAATGTAAGCATTTAGTCTCTCTTTCTCTATATGTTGTTTGTGATCTGTACAATGTCTAAAAAGAAAAAAAGGGGTCATTACTCAATATTAGTCCTGTCTTCAGTGTTTTCTTACCTGAAGTGTTCAGTCCTAGATTCAAATCTGCATTCTCATGCTGTTAGCTTGAGATTTTCTTATGCTCTTTGGATTTATATTTTCTTCTTTCTGCCATTTACCATATTCTGTCATGAATGATGAAAACAAATGGATCCCAACTTATTTATATACCATTATCAGTTTTTTGATAGGTTTTATATGCCATTAGCATACCTACTATGGTCTTTGAGAGACCTTAAGATTTCTGTTTTTGGGTTTGGTGACAAATCCTCAATAGCACAATACAAAGTTTTTTCAGAAGGGCCTTGCATCACTGTATACTTTGTTCTATTTGTAAGAGTGGATTACATGGTAATCAGACTGGGTATGTCTAGTCTGAGGGGTCACAGTAATGATCTGCAGATGTTCCCATATTATGGATGTTGCGCCTTTTCTATGTTTTCATTCTATGTGCCTTGCAGAAAATTAATGGATGTACTTGTTCCTAGATAAGATGAAATGATGCTCTAATAGGCATATCTCAAGAAAAAGCAATGGAGGTGGAGGTGAATGTTGACGTTAGGAGTGTTGGTAATATGCGGGAATGAATGAGGGTGTTGTACGCTAGCTTGGTTGGCAGAGTAGTTGGGAGAGAGATGGAGGTAGAGAAAGTTGAAGCTTAGGTGGGCTTAGAATGGGGAAGAGGGAGGGTTATGGGGATGGGGGTGAGGAAGTTGAACGGAGGTCTGATGCTTTTCATGTCCACAATAGGCGTGCTATGGAGTGGGTTTTGGAATTTTAGTGATAAAAATAGAGGAGCCTTGACCTACGGCTGGATTAGTGGTTCCTAGCGGCAGGAGAAGTGTCCAGAGGTAGATGGAGACGAGCAATGTGGATTGAGGTGATCGACATACCTTCACACGCGTGGAGTATTCTAACGTTTGAAGAGATAGGCAACAGGTGTGGAATATTCTTGAAGTACAATGACAGAAATAGGTCTTGGAAGAAATTAGACATGGCTAGAATCTTGATTGAGGTTGAGAATGCCTTTGTTATGCTATATAGGATGGTTCTTATGTTTGCAGGTGAAAGCTATGGCCTTAGAGTAATAGTTGAAGGGGAAGACTAAATGTTTTTAAGAGTGGAGGAGTGATTGATGGAAGAGCAGAAGAACATAGAAGAGGAAGGAAATAGGGGGGGGGGGAGATAGAGGCATAGAGGCCTCAGGTAGCAGGGTAGAGGAGGATACAGAGGAAGATGTCCACGTGGAGAACTTGAGTTTAAGTGGACGGGCAGGAGATGTCCACGTGGAGGAGAATTTTAAGATGATAGAAGATCAAGGCTCGGGTGAAAGAAGGGGGGGGGAGATAAAACACAGGCTGTAGGAAGTTTTAACACAAAGGAAATTAGGTGTAGGGACCACTGCTTCAAGAAAATTAGTATGGGGTTTAAAAAGCGAACCAACACAAACGGTAGCAGGAGTAAGGGTATTTTTGGGAAAGAAAGGTCAGGACAGATTGGTTGTTTGGAGAGAGGGAGCTCAATGGATGAATGGGTCTGGGTGGTTGCGAGATTTGAGGGAGGTAAGTCGGTGCTTGAAGAGGTGTTTGCTCAAGATTGCAGTCTAAACCAAGAATAAGATGGCATCTCTTCCATCCAGATCATGTCGTTGACTGCAGTTAGTGTCTGGAACCTGTTATTGATAGTTGGAGAGGAGTTTCGAGGAACACAGAAACTGAAGATAGGGAGAGAGGTAGTGCACCAGTGCTAACCAGGTGGACTTTTCAGTGATGACATGGAGAAGGGAGAATGTTGTGACTGGGTCAAGATCTTTAGTGATCGTTGCCCGTGTGAATGCTGAGGTGAGTTCGTATTCCTTATTTATTTCAAAGACATTGGAAGAAGTCAATAAGATATAGAAAGAGGAGGGAATTGGAACTGAAGAGGAGGGTGAAAGGGGAAATAAAAGAACAACAAAGGTTCCTAATTTGGAAAGAAGTTGTTGGCAGCCAAAAAGAGTACACAGCAGAAAAAAGAACAAATTATCAAGGAAATGATGAAGATGGGGGTGGAAGGGGGGAAGTGAGAGAACAGGAGGTCTTGGGAGAGGGGATAAAGGAGGGGGATGACTGGATGAGGCGCTTGAGGGTCTCGAGGGGTAGAAGGTTTCAAAAGAGGGAGGTTTAGGGGAGAAAAAGGTGGAAATTGAGAAGCTAGTGGATTGACATGTGGAAATGGGTAAATCTCTTCGGTTTATTTTTTGTGGGAGGGGAGAGAGTGGTTAGAAGGGCAATTGACCAGTTTAGATATGCAAAAGAGAAGAAAAATAAGAAAAGAGTCTTAGGGGAGGGGGGAGAGGTCTGAGAGGAGTGGGAAGAGGATTTGGTAGAAGAAGAGTGAAGGGGCTGTTTGAAGAAAAAGATAGGAAGGGTAGTGGAGGTTGAGATTGAAATTAGATTGTTGTCCTGGAGTGTTAATGGTTGCTGGAATTTATGGAAGAAAAGGGATAGAAGATCTTTTGAAGACAAGGAATGGAAGTTAGACAAGTTGGTGGCTGCTGTTGGCAAATCTGTTGTAGATTGGGTTTTGATGTTGCCTGAATTTCCACAAGTCAAGAGAGAGGACTTAGGGGAAAGTTTATGGGAGGTGGTGGGTTACAAAATTGTAATATGGATAATTGAGGATGCTTAGTTTAAAGATGACTGGAAGACACCCGAGAGAAGAAACAAACAACCCAACAACTGCCCCAAACCTACTCCAAACCCTTCTATCAAAGTATTAAACAAAATGCAACCAATCAACCAAAACCTCAGCTTCAGCCCTTGATTTAATTGACAGACCACCTGACCAACTCAACAACAAATTGGTTAAGTCCCCTAACCAATGATAACAACTGAACACTAGACTCCAGGCCTCAGCATCAATCGGAACTTTGCTCGATTATAGTTTTGTTGAGTTGATTCCTGTTTTGCTGTCTCTATCTCTGCTGCTTCCCTAGCTTTATTGGTGGATGATAGTAGATTTGACAACTTAATTGATTTCACCTTTGCAATAGTCCATGGCGGAGACTCTGAGATCATCGTGAATTTGATGAAAGGAAAAACACTTGGTTCTTGGTGGTATAGACACAACATTAGGGAGGCAAACTTTCTGAACACAATATGAATATAAAAAGATTTTTTCTATAAATAAAATAAACTTTAAAAACACCTAGGATTGATATTAAAAAGAATATATATACATAAATTTGCTACAAAATCAAGTGTACTCCAACATACATAAAATTATAATAAATTATAAATACATGCGTTGTATATCATGTGTGTGTCCTGTTATATTTATGGATAATACATATAACTCATACTTTGAGGCTTATGCCTTGAGGCTTACACATAGCTCCTCCAACACCCAACCATGTCGCTTCTTCCTTTAGCCTTTGAGGGCTAGTTTCAGTGGAAATGTCAATCAATTAAAAATAAAAAATGTTAGAAATGTCAGAAGTTTTGTATATGATTTATTGTAAACATTCTTTATCATTGTAAATATTAATCTATAAAAATTTACTAAAATGTTTTATTTAATTTCTGAAATTATAAAAGGACATGCTATTTTAAATAATTGTATTTATATTAAGGGTCAAAATTGATGTTTTTAAAATGATAACTATTTCAAGATAACCTCTTTCTCCATTTAGACTAAATTTAAGGGTTTAAAAGATTATTATATAATACCTATAGTTGATATTTTAGTTGTAATGATTTTATTATATTTTTTTAATCTTAAAGTAATGATTTAAACCTTTTCCCAACTATACAGGATCGACTACATGAATCCTACTTCTTTATTCCGTTCTGTTTAGTGCCATATCCGTTAAATTATGAGTGCTTAAATTCTTACTACTTGAACCATGCCCATTTCGGTTCATTGGTCGTCCTCTTGAGGTTGCGGCTAAGATACAGACACGGGAAGGTTGGGCCTTGCTGTAGAGTTGGTTTCCGTTCTGCAATGAGTTTGTGTTGGAGGAAGAGGAGGTTATTTCATTCAATCTTTGGAAGTAGGAGGTTTTCTCCAGAGTTATAGATCTCTGTGGAGGGTTGCTCATTGCAGTGAACCTTTCTTCCGTTCAAGCCACTAAGATCAAGATTCAGGGTTCTCATTCGTAGAGAGTTTTGAGGTTCGTTGAGATTTCTTTAGGCGGACGATGGAGGAGAGTCTGGTTAGCATTGGAAGTTGAAACGGTGCTATGGGAGAAAGGCAAGGAGGTAGGAGACGATGGTGACGTATCCAGAGTGATGCCAGGAGGACAAGAGTTTATGGAAAATCAGCAATGTAATGTCGGTTCTGCTTTAGAAGGCGGACCGTCGGGCTTTAAGTCATTAAAGATGGGCTCTTTAAATGTTTTTGAATTTCATCGTTCAGTTAGATCGATGGCTAAAGGAGGGGGTAAAAAGGATGGTCCACCCGCTGATCCTGGGTCAAACTGGCAAGCCAAACCACCTGTTATGACTAGGCAACATGATAACTTAAAGAGCACGTGCGAGGCTTTTAATAGGGTGATGGGGGACAACATTTATTATCTATCATCGTCCCCTTCGTCCTAAGGCAGCCGAATTGGTTCGAAGCTCTCGCAGCTGCAGTGGAAATGTTGCAATAGGCCTAATCCTTGATATGAAAGGTCGAAGGCAGATTGGAAGGATGAGGACGATGACATAGAGGATCTTTGGGTTCATTGTGAAAACTCAGATGATGGTCTCTCCTCTGAGGATGATTCTAGTAGCAGAAACTCAGACGACGGAGATACTGTTCAGGTCAGTGTAGAGAGTGGGGATGATTTTCATATTGGTTCACTCTTTGATGAAAAGGAGGTAGCAATAAATAAGGGGAAATCACAAGTTGAAGACGTACTTCTCTCGACTATGAACATAGATGTTGTCTTACGGCCGTCACCGATAAGTGGTGTGAAGGATCGTCCAATTATTCAGGAAGGGATTAGAGGTGCCCAAGGGGGTAAGGAACTAATCCCAGATGAGAGACAGAAGCATGGTGATAAATTGGTGTTTCGACAGGAGAACCAGGAGATTACAGAAATTACTTTGGGAGGGGGTACAAGTTTTGGTTTGGCCAAGTCCAATAATCCTTCGAGGCCTTCCCAACTAGTTAGAACTGAAGTCGGGGGTTTGGTGAGGTTCCAAAAGGAAAAGGGCACCGGAACTCCTGTGTCTAAGACGCCTGTCATTCTTTCTTCTCAGCATTTTGGTAACTTCGATAACACTGTTGGTTTAATTTTTGATGCTAACTTATGTCATGTTGATCCTACAGTATATCCAGATCCCATCCAAGGTAGTGATTTGCTCATGAATCTACCTGAAGAAGGAGAGAATGCGAGAGAGATAATAGGAGAGTAAGGAGGGGAGGGTGTGTTTGAGGCTTGGGGTGAAAGGGGGCAGAAGGACAAGGAAGGAGCAAGGACTGATAAGGGGATGGGTACAGAGGGGGACAAAGAAACCACCAAACTGATTCATTCACAAGAAGATGAGAATGACGGGGGGGTTGGAAGGGTCTTAACTAAAG
>NW_010729162.1:1222367-1251058 GCF_000365185.1 Nelumbo nucifera
AAAGTCAGAAGGAAGAACCCTCAAGATTAGGGTTCAGACTTATCTTTGAAGGTTGCGGCCAGAGTTTTGCTAAAGTAAGTCAATCTTTTCTATTAAAAGGATTACCTTTTCTGGTTATTTCAAAGGTTCGACTGAAAGTTTTTTCCTCCTGAACTGTTCTTGATACATTAAAAGAATAGTTTTCTGGTTACTTTAAGAGGTGTGGCTGAGTTGGTTGTGTTCTTGGCTTGTTTCTTGACTTTTGACTGGTTCTTGGTTGAAGATTCTAGTTTCTTGACTGTCGCCAATTCTAGGGCTGCAGTTAGTTTCAGCCTTGCACTCTCAACCCTGCACTCTAAGTAGTACTTGGAAGGTTATCTTTTTTGGGTGGATTTCCGACCTAGAAGGATAAAGTAGATTCGGCTGGTAGCAACTTTTGGGTGTAATTACCTCGTCTCAGTGATACAAAAGGCATTTGTTAATCTTTTCTTGACCAAGAATGGAGTTTAAGGGCTAAGGGGAAAACTATTTAGGGGCTGGTGGTGCTGGTAGCATACCTGAAAACAATTTTCAGATTACCACTGTAAAATTTGATGGGTTAAACTACCTAGAGTGGGCCCAATCAGCCATGATGGCTATTGGGGTAGAGGAAAGCTAAGTTATTTACTGGGATATGTCAAGGAACCAGCCAAGGAGGACCAAATATATACCAAATGGGTTCAGGAGAATTATTTGGTTATGACATGGCTGTGTAACTCCATGCAAGCACATATCAGCCGAAATTATTTATGGGCAAAAACAGCTAAAGGAAATTTGGGATATCATGAAAGAAACCTACTCCCAGCCCCTCAATGTTGCCAGGGCCTATGAGCTAAAGTGTAAGGTGAATAACCTTAAGCAAGGAGAGAAGACAGCCTTGGTTTATTTTTCCACCTTGAAATCGTTGTGGCATGAGATTGATCACTTAGAAACAATTGAGTGGGAAAGTCAGAAGGATGCACAGACCTACAGAAAGCAGGTTGAAACCAATAGGGTATTTGAGATTCTAGCTGGTCTGAATTTTGAGTATGACATTCTGAGACAACAACTTCTAACAAGAGATAATGTGACTCTATCACAAGCTTACTCTCTAGTGCACAGTGAAGAAAGTAGTAGGAAAGTTATGTTACAACATTCGCCACTTGAATCAGCCTTGGCAGCAACTAAACCCAAGTTTGGGGGGGATAAGGGGAGAGATATGAAGGAAGACAAGAATGACCTAATATGTGAACATTGCAAGAAACTTGTTGGAAGCTACATCCTCATCTAGTTCCCGCAAAACTCAGGAACAAAAAGGGGAATGCTAATACAACTGTTACTATTGATAGTGCAACCTTATTAGGCACAAGAGCAGCACCACTAAACACTCTAGTTGCTATCTGAGCTGCCTTGACTTAATTGGAAAAGGAGGTTGGTAATTCAGCATCATTATCTCAGCCAGTCACAACATCAGTTCCTCCCACCTCAACATTTGCTCATTCAGGTACACGGGCCTCAGCTTATCATGCTTTAGCTCCAGGTAACACTGAACATTGTTGGGTAATAAACTTAGGTGCATCTGATCATATGACTTGTTTGCCTTCACTATTTACTACCTATCACTTATCCTCTGGTAAAGACAAGGTGTCTATTGCTGATGGATCACTTGTTCCAAATTTTGGCAAGGGAGACATCAAGTTGTCTAGTGCCATTTCCCTGTCTTCCGTTCTGCATGATCCTAAACTTAGCACCAATTTACTTTCAGTTAGCAGCATTACTAAAAACCAGAATTGCTCAGTAGCCTTTTTTCTTGATCGATGTGTTTTTCAGGACTTGGAGACAAGGAAGGTTATTGGGACTGGCCGTGAGACAAATGGAATCTATTTGCTTGGAGGAAGTTCACAGTGGGACGGTAGTGAAGTTAGAGGGTCTTTTGTTTCTCAGTCTATTGGTCAAGTCATGCTTTGGCATAACCGATTGGGTCATTTATCCTTTAGGTCTTTGAAAAGCTTGTTTCCTAGTTTATTTGAATATATCCAGATGTCCAGTTTAAAGTGTGAAAATTGTGAGCTTGCAAAGCATTGTAGAACAACCTATTAATTAAGTAATAAGAGAAGTAGTGTTCCTTCTGACATTGTGCATACCGATGTTTGGGGACCATATCACATCACTGCTATGAGGGGGTACAGATACTTCTTGCTATTTGTTGATGACTACACCCGGTTTTCTTGGGTCTACTTGATGCGTTCTCAAGATGAGGTCCCTACCCTAACCCAGACCTTTCATAAGATGATTTTAACCCAGTTTGGGGTAAAAATCAAAATTTTCAGATCTGATAATGTGAGAGAATACTTTAAAACATCACTAGCCTCTTATTTTCTTGACCATGGGATTATCCATCAGAGTACCTGCCCTCATACCCCTCAGTAGAATGGGGTGGCTGAGAGAAAGAATAAGCACATATTGGAAGTAGCTAGAAGTATCATATTCAACTCCAATGTGCCTATACATTTTTCGGGAGATGCCATTCTCACAGCTGTGTATCTCATCAACTGAATTCCTTCACGGGTTCTTGACATGAAACTCCCATTCACTCTTTTATATCCTGATAAAGAGTTGTTTTCTGTCCCTCTTAAAACCTTTGGTTGTACCTGCTTCGTGCAAACTCTTGGCCCTCATTGTTCCAAATTTGACCCTAAAGCCTCAAAATGTATTTTCCTTGGTTATGCACAAACTCAAAAGGGATACTGTTGCTACGAACCTGCTTCAAGAAAGAGATTTGTATCCATGGATGTTACTTTCTTTGAGGATGAACCTTATTACTCTAAGGTTTCTTCTCAGGGGGAAAGTAGTACGGTTGGGGTTAATACATCAGAAGTTCCTTTACTTGTTCCATTGAGTGAAGAGGGGTGTAATGGGGAGGGTTGTCAAAAATGTCGAGATTTGAGAGTTTATCATAGACGATGGAGGCAGGTTGATTTTGGTCATCAACAGTCCAGGCCAACCCCAATTCCTTCTGAAGATCCAGATCCAGGTACTACATCTCTTCCAGCTCCCATTACAGATGAGCCTTCTGTTGTTGAGCCTTCTCCATCTTCTGAGCCCTCACTTCCATTGAATGACCTTGACCTTCCCATTGCAGTCCGTAAAGGCAAACACTGTTGCACCTCATCCACAACCCACTGTATCTCACAATTCTTGTCCTATGATCACCTGTCTCCCTCTTACAAGTCCTTTCTTACATCCATTGCTGATATTCCCATTCCCAGAACAATACAGGAAGCCCTGACCGAGTGGAAAGATGCAATGAAGGTAGAAATGGATGCCCTTCTGAGAAACAATACCTGGGAGCTAATTGATCAACCCAAAGGGAAGAAACTAGTTGGATGCATATGGGTGTTTACTGTGAAACATAATGCTGATGGTTCCATTGAAAGGTATAAGGCTCGGTTAGTTGCAAAGGGATTTACTCAGACTTATAGTATAGATTACTTGGAGACTTTTGCACTAGTAGCAAAACTGACCACTATCGGAGTGTTATTATCTCTTGTAGCCAGTTATTCTTGGCCCTTGTTCCAAATGGATGTTAAAAATGCCTTCCTCAATGGAGACTTGCAATAAGTGTACATGCAGTTACCTCTTGGTTTTTATAGTACAGAGACAGGTAAGAAGGTTTGTCGGTTGAATAAAGCTTTGTATGGACTAAAACAGTCCCCCAGAGCTTGGTTTGATAGATTTAGACAAGCCCTTGAAGTTTGGCTATGTGCAGGCTCAATCTGATCACACTTTGTTTATTAAGAAAGTGGATACTTCCTTGACTCTACTTGCTGTATATGTGGATGACATTGTAGTAATAGGGAGTGATAACAGCGAAATTGAGTCTCTTAAGAAACTTCTCTATCAAGAATTTGAGGTAAAGGACTTGGGAGAGCTACGGTATTTCTTGGGTATTGAGGTAGCTCAGTCCAAGCATGGAATCTTTGTTTCTCAAAGGAAGTATGTCCTTGATTTGTTAAAAGAAACAGGAAAGTTGGGTGTTAAGCCAACTGATACACCTATTGAACAGAATCACAAGAATAGTGCAGAAGGTGGAGAGCCTCTTGAAGATAAAGCTATGTTCCAAAGATTAGTTGGTAAATTACTGTATCTTTGTCTTACACGACCAAGCATCAACTATGCAGTCAATGTTGTCAGTCAGTATATGCACTTTCCCAGAACTACCCACCTACTTGCTATTGAGAGGATATTGGCATATTTAAAGAGGTGTCCAGGTAGAGGTGTCCAGGTAGAGGTGTACTATTTAAGGATAATAATCACATGAAGATAGAAGTTTACATAGATGCAGATTGGGCCGGTTGTGCTGATGATAGAAGGTCTACCTCTGGATATTGTGCCTTTGTAGGAGGTAACCTTGTTTCTTGGAGGAGTAAGAAACAAAATGTTGTTTCTCGTTCCAGTGCCGAAGCTGAATATTGGTCCATGGAAAATGGTGTGGCTGAAATACTATNTATAGAAGACCCCTAAGTGAGAGGTGGAGGATTGAAGGCTTTGATTGGGAGACTCTGGATGAGAATCAAGTCCAATTTTTGGAAAAAAGGTTTGAAGAGGGAGAGATTCAGGAGGCAGTTTTTTCTATGGATAGATCAAAATCTCCAAGTCCCGACGGTTACACAATGGCTTTCTATCAAGATTGTTGGGAGATAATTAAAGGAGACTTGGTTAGGGTGTTTAATGAATTCTACAGGAGAGGGGTGGTAAGTCCGGGAATGAATTCTACTTTTTTAGCTCTGATCCCAAAAAAGAATAATGCCAACCAACCAGGGGATTTCAGACCAATAAGTTTGGTCATCAATATTTACAAGGTGATTGTAAAGGTGCTGCCTCTGAGGATTAAAAAGGTGATCTCCCCATTTAGTTTCTTAATCTCAAGGGGCCTTTGTGCAGGATAGACAGATTATTGACCAAATATTAATTGCAAACGAATGTGTGGAGGCTCATAAAAGATCAAAGAGGAAGGGAGTGGCTATCAAGTTGGATCTGGAAAAAGCTCATGACTTAGTGGATTGAAAATTCTTGATTGAAATTATGAGGAGATGTGTGTTTGGAAACTTGTGGTTTAAATGGATCATGGGATGCCTGCTAACTTGTCATTTTCAGTTATAGTTAATGGGATAGTGTATGATTTCTTTGAAGGATTCCGTGGGCTTCGGCAGGGTGACCCCCTCTCTCCTTTTCTTTTTACCCTGATTGCTGAAGCATTAAGTAAATTGATTTCAAGAGCAAATGGTGTGCAGTTATTTAGGGGATGGTCAGTGGGGAGGGACAATGTTTTAGTAACTCATTTACAGTTTGTAGATGACATTCTTATTTTCTGTGATTGAGGGAGTAGCGAGGGAGTGGAAATTTGAGGGTGGTTGTGAATCTCTTTGAGAAGATGTCTAATTTGAGGATTAATTGGTCAAAGAGCTTACTGGTTGGAGTCAACATTGAAGAAGATGAAGTGAGATTTCTAGCAAGTTCTCTAGGTTGTTAGAAAGGTGAGTGGCCAATGAAATACTTGGGTTTACCAGATAATCCTAGATTTGCTAGATTTTGGTCTCCGGTGGTGGAAATGATAGAGAAACAATTGGCGGCGTGGAAAAGAAATTATATTTCATTGGGGGGGGGACAACCCTAATTAAATCCACTCTAGCAAATCTCCCAATGTACCATATGCCAGTATTTAGGATGCCACAAAGGATAGTGAGGAAAGTTGAAAAAATCATGAGGGAATTTCTATGGTAGCTAGGGGAAAAAAAAAGGATCATTTGGTTAGATGGGAGAAGGTGAGTAAACTGAAAGAGGAAGAGGATTTGGGAATTGGTAATGTTAGAATGAAGAATCAGGCTTTACTGGGCAAATGGCTTTGGAGGTTTCCAAATGAAAATGAGAAATTATGGCACAAAGTGGTTGCAAGCATTCATGGCATGTCATGCAAGTGCAACGGATGGGATGCTGGTTGTCTACGTAGGGCTAACTTGGCTGCTCCTTGGAAGGCCATCCATGATGTCCTCCCTATGTTCCTTAATTTTATCAGGTATGATTTGTATTCGGGTAGTAAAATCAGATTCTGGGAGGATTTGTGGATTGGGGATACTCCTTCAGGGGAGAAATTTCCTTCTCTTTGTGATCTGTCTAGGTTCAAGGGTAAGCTTATTTCTGATTCCCTAAACCATCATTCTCACCTTCCAGAGTTCCAGGATTGAATTAGAACCTTGGTTTTAATAGGAATCTTAGAGAGTCTGAACTGCTTGCAGTCTCTGAGTTGTTAGGATTTATGAATTCAGTTTTCTTGGGGGAAGGTGGGCCAGATTTTAGAATTTGGGGTCCTAATTCTGATGGATCTTTTTCTTGTAAATCCTTTCTTCATTTGATGGTTGCTACACAGTCTTCTCTTCAGTTTCCAGTCAAAGAAATTTGGTGCCATTCTATTCCCCCTAAAATCAGTGCTTTTTGTTGGGACATGGTTGTATTAATACCTTTGATGTACTTTAAAGGAAAAGGTCAAATTGGTGCTTGTCCCCTAACTGGTGTGCCCTGTGTAAAGTTGAATGGTGAGACTGCTATCCACCTTTTTTTATCATGCTCTTTTGTCAGCTTTATTTGGAATTGGTTTACTTCCCTTTTTGGGTGCAAGTGGTCTTTTCCTGACCGGTTGGAAGGTTTATTCAACCCTAATGGTTGCAGTGGTAAGACAAGGAGGGGAAGGGTTCTCTGGAGGTGCACTAGAGCAGCAATACTTTGGACCATTTGGGAGGAAAGAAATGATAGAGTATTTGAAAGTAAGGAAAAATGCAAGGAGGCTCTAGTGGAAACAATAACATTGAAGGTGGCACATTGGGCAAAAGGTTTAAAGCGGTTCTCAGATTTTAAAGTTGAAGACTTCTTCAGGGTTTGGGGACTTATTGCTGCTTCATCAACTATGAGACGACATGTTTGTGAGACCTGGTCCCCTCCAACAGAGGGTTGGATGAAGCTGAATTTCGATGGGAGTTGTGTGGGTATCCCAGGCCCTTCAGGTATTGGGGGGGCATTAGAAATGAAAATGGTTCCATTATTGCTTTGTTCTCCAGTCCTGTGGAGGAGGGTGATGTAGCTAGGGCAGAGTTTCTAGCTGCAGTATATGGGGTTGAGAAGGCCAAAGTGCTGGGGATTAATAGACTGATCATCCAGGGAGACTCAAAAGCTATGATAAAATGGTTGCAAAAAGGGGAAGGAGTGACCTTGCAGCTGAAGAATGATTTCAGAAGGTTCAAATGGATGTCAAGAAATATGTCTATTCAGGTGGGTTGGGTTAGGAGATCGGCCAACAACTTGGCTGATAGCTTAGCAAAGCAAGGGGTTCAAAGAACATATATGTTTTGGGCACATTTGTAATTCTGTCTTGGGTCAGCTTCTATGCTGATTTCTTTGTAACTTCTTGTTGTATATTAAGCATCTTAATTAATGAAAATTTTCAGAGTTATTGATAAAAAAATTAATCGGTAGTACCGGTTCGGTTCCAAAAAAAGCCCCACAGTTCGGTTAACCGAACCGTGAGCACCCCTACCATTTTGTAGAATATTCTTTTTAGCCTGAGTGCTATTCACCTATCAACTATAACATAAGACTTCGGATGCACCCCTACATGTTGCCCATCCTGCTAATTCCTTTGGTGTCATCCTCCTCGGTCTCTCATTTGTTTTGAATTTTGAACCAAGATAATGAATGTGGTCACTTTCAGTTGCCTCTTAGTCTTTAATCCTAAGTGTACACTAATTTGAATTGGTGGAGTACTGAGGAACAATCATGGCAAAATTTTGGTCATATTCCCAAGTCCTATCACTTGGGGAACTCAACAAGTGCAGCATTACTATAAATTCTCCAAGGCTAGGGAAACAATTGAACTACAAAGACATTTTGGTGGAAGGGGATTCTAGAGTAATTACTGGCTGGCTATAAAAGGATGGTCTTGGAGCTTGGCATCATAGGAACTCAATAAAGGAAGTGAGATAACTGGTTAAGTAATTAAGGGTGGGCGCATCAAAGGAGCTCATTGAAGGAAGTGAGGTAGCTGGCTAAATAACTAAGTGCAACTTCCACATGAGTACAAAGATCATCCACTAATAAAATAATTTGGCTAATGTACTAGCAAAACAGGGTTTACTGGAAACCAGCTGCATTGGGAGGTTATTAATAACAGTTCATATATGTTGCAACAAATAAAGCTGCTAATATTACAGTTTTATGTCACCTATTCTCAACACATGGGAGATTTTAAGGGCACAAGTGCATGTCTTATGTGTTGAGAACAGGCGGCACAAAACTTTGATGTTAACAACCTTGTTTTTTAGTAGCAGATCCGGGCTCTATTAATCATGATTTTGTTGAAAAATATCTGGATTTTGATTGTATGCAAGTCAAAATGTTGGAATCTTTGGGGTTGGCAGCAAAGGCAAGTCTATGTATGACTAGCCGACTAGGGGTGCATGGCACATTGTCCTTGTACCATACCATATTATTTAATCCTTCTAATAAAATCTGAAAATTATCAATAAAAAGAAAGAAAGGAAAGAAAGAATTGACAGAATGAATCTGTTTCTCCATGGGTTTCAAGATCATCCAATTAAATTGCTGCTGGTCTGGCTGGAGATGGTGTTGTGAGGGATTATCTCTTCCTGTCTCCTTGTTTATTTATGTAGGGGTGTCTTTTGTACAATTTTCTGTTTTCTATCATCTCCTATGAATTCCCATTGTACATTTGTACTATGCGTGCTGGATGTATCGTCTTTTGCAAACAACCTTTTTTTTGGTAGGTGAATTTTTGGTCGTAGTACAATTTTGTCATATGATGAAGTTAATATTAATTCATAACTTTGTTGCCATGTCTAGGTTTTAAATATGAGACTTTCTTTCTTATATCCTGTGGCAGATTACTTCGGCAATATGCTTTCTACGAGGAAAGGCATATGAGGCTCTAGAAAACCGTGCTCAGGCTCGGCAATGGTGAGCTATTATTGTTTGTTCTAAATTTATATCAGCTTTTGAGGTCTGATGATCATTTAGTGGCACCATTTTGGTTTAAGACATGTGGTCATCCTTGTTTTTCAAATTTGTTTTTCTTTTCATTTTTTTTTTCTAAATAATGCATTCATTTTTAATTGTTTCTTTTAAACTGAACTGTATATTGGTTGGAAGAGATCATACATTCACCTCCTTTGTGGTGCTTCAAGGTACAAGGCTGCAATCAAAGCTGATCCATTATGCTATGAGGTACAAACTTTTAGTAAAAAATAGTAGGAACATAATCTTTTTTCTTTATTTATATCTTTTAAAAAATGTTTGTAAACTGAAGCCAATGAATTTACTGTAACTAGACTTCCTAAAACCCATTACATATACCTGAATTTTATTAAATGTGCTCTTCCATTTTATAAGAAAAGAAAATTATTATATATTATATGGCAGGAAAGGAGGTTTTGCATGGGGGATAGAGAAGAAAAAGAATTTGGGTAGATAACGGTCACCATACAAAGAAACCCTCCCAACTCTCCCATACATTTCACACCCTTAGTTTTCTATTTTTAGGTTATTATTGTCATGTAACCAATAATATGGCATTTTACATTCTTTCTTCTTTTTCAAAATATTCATTTTTTGTAATTTGTGTAATGGTTATGTCTCTCAACATTTTGTAGGCTTTGGAATGTCTTATTGACAATCACATGCTAACTTGTGAAGAAGGTAAGAGGCTTTTAGAATTCACTTTTTTTTTTTTTTTGAAGTTTCCTTCATATTCATTTATGCATGTGAGCTTGTCCATGTAAAAATTAGGAATTTCTAAGTCTTCTTTCCCATGGGTACTTCCTTCCAAGTTGTAACTTAGATATTTTCTCTCATATCCTTGGGAATGTCTTTTAAATTGTTGAGCATGCATTCCGTCTATTCTACAGAACCTACTTGCTCTCTTTTAGTATGCAGTCCTTCAATTTTTTTTGGTTGTCTGGAAGATTGAATATTTAACATATTTTAGTTTTATGTTAATATATTTTAGAAACCAGTCTCCTGTCATCGTTGCAATTTGGTCCTGAAGATGGATGGCTCTCATCATTTTATTCATGTCTAATAAAGAAGGTAAAAACTCAGACAACTTAAAAATGTATCCATTTTCAAGCAAAAAATGTGAATGACCATCGACATTTGTGCCCCTTTAATCAGTTCATAGTTTACACTAGACTCTTCCATATTTTCAGTTTGTTGTCATTATGATGACCTATTAATCAACACTTTGTTTACTTTTCAACTATCTATCATCCAGTACGACAAAGAAAATGTTGTTGAAGCAAAATTCACAGAACTGGAGAAAGGAAATTGTGGCATTAATTCTTCAGATCCCTCCTTTACAAACACATTGAAAAACAACACTGATCTGCTGGCATGCAAAGCGGAATATTATCATCAGTGTGGAGAATATCAGAAATGCTTTGACTTAACTTCTGTGTAAGTTGGAAAGGAATTGGGAACAGAGTGCAACTAGATTTTGTACTTGATGTACTATGTATGATTCTAACTAATGTATATATATTTTTTTCTCTCCATGTTTATTTTAGACTACTTGAGAGAGATCCATTCCATTTGAAATGCACTTTGGTGCATTTAGCAGCAGCGATGGAGCTTGGCCATTCAAATGAGCTTTATCTCATGGCATGCAATTTAGTGAAGGACTATCCTCAGAAGTGAGTATAAGTTTGGTTTCATTTGCATAGTCTGTTTAATATACTTGTGGGTTGTTGATTCATTTGTTTCTGAATGTTTGGTGGCTGCAGCTGATTTTTCTGATTTATTATTTATTTTTGTGTGCTTTTTTATGTTTAGGGCTATTGTTGTCATTTTACTATGTAAAATCTGGCTGTGAGTGGTTAGTGTTTGTAGTTTATATATATATATATATATTTTGCATCTTGAGCCATTTGAGTTGATGGCTCAGTTTTTAACTGGTTCCTGTCTCTTTTATCATTGTAATTCAGGCCAATCATGTTTGCATCTTAAAATGTTGTATAAAAGCAAATTGGAATGTTCTAATGGGCCTAAAATTGTAAGTTAGTCTAACTAGATTTAAACTTCCATCTCCTCATTTTTGGTAATCCTTTTGTCTTCTTTGTTCCCCTTGATCTTTCTTTTTGGATGACTGAATGGTGGTTTTATTAATTAAAGTAAGAAAGTGTACAATCTCTGTAAAAAGAGGCACAAGATGTTACCTCCTCTTGGGAAAGAGATCAAACCAAACTCTTATCGGAATCCAATTATAAGGTAGTCCAATACAAAGAAACCCAAGAAGTCCCTTGTTTAGCCAAAGAATCTGTCAAGGCATTTGCCGATCTGCTAACCCACTGAAACCTGACTGACATATTCCTTGTAAGCCATAGCCATTTATTTATTTTTTTAAGAAGATCCATGTAGCCCTGAATAACTGTATCCGAATCAAACAACCTATTCACTACCACCTTAGAATGTCCCTCAACTTTCAAATTCTCCACTCCAAGTTGGTTGGCAATTTGTAATCCTTGTACAACAGCTAGTATCTCAGCCCTTGTAGAGTTTCCAATTCCCACTGGATCTTTAAGAAAATACTTTTTGTTTGTCTATACATGAAAATAGAAAATTAACTTCCATGCTCATGCTGGTGCACTGTATTGCTTGTCTTTAAGTTGCTTGGTACATGTAAATGATGCCCCTCTTATTGTAGTTGTTAAGGTTCATGATCAGAGTGAAGAACTTAAAGAAGTCTTTCTGATTGATGCAATATTAACTCAATTGAGGAATTATTAAAGGGGTGGAGATTGGAAGGTTTGAGCAAAAGAGGAAGAATTTTATGGAACACGTAGAAACCACTGATGTGGTCCCCACCTCTTTCTATTGTACTCGTATACAACTACTAGTTATTTAAGTGTCAGTCCACAATTAGTTGTTAGTCTTTTATTAGGATTTTACTTTTGCCATGTAAGCAGTCTTATCCTTACTTCAGAATTAATATAAATAGAAAGAGGAGGGCGGCAGATTAAGCATCCTCTTCTTTTCTAAAATCCTTCCTTCGAAATCTTCTTCTCTTCTTTTCTCTTTCTCTCATTCTCTCCTCTCATCCTCTTAATTTCCTGTTGTTATACACCACAGCTTGGGCTGTTAGTAGTCTCATACGACTACAGAACACACACAGTTCCAGCAGCAGTTAGTGGATGATACAGCAAGAGAGGAACAATAGTCTTTATTAGGAAGCATAGTTTTCAAGGCGCCTAGGTGAGGCTAGGCGACCACAGGGTGCCCAGGCGCCTAGGTGTTGGAATTTTAAAATGTTTGTTTTATTGAGCTTTTACTTTATATATGCTTTTCTAAGTCATTTTATTGGTTTTGTGTGCTAACTAGCAATCATGTACACTAACTGTTAACACTATAAATCATTAAAATGAGTATAAATTTCATATAAAAATCTAAAAATCTAAAATATTATCAATAAAAAGGAGTCTAAACCAACTATATATATATAATCAGTGAATCAAGTTTCAGACATGTAATTCAGCCATAAAAAAACTTTTGAAGAAGAGAATCCAATTCAGCCATACAATCACTGAATCAAGTTTCATCCATGTAGTTCATCCATATAAAAAAAAAGCAGCCATATAATCATATATATTAATGATATAAAAAAAAATTTGAATGAGAAGAAGAAGAATTAAAGAAGAGATTAGAGAAGAATTGAAGAAGAGTAGGTTCGACAGCTTAGGCTGTTAAAAACTGAGATGATTCAAGTGTGAATCATGACTGAAATACTGATTGGGTAGGGCAGAGCCCCTGTTTTTTTTCAAAAAAAAAAACAAAAACAAAAAAAAAGACTCATGGGGCGGACTGACGACTGAGAGAGTGAGAGTGACTGACTGAGAACAGTTGGACTCATGGGGTTGAAGAAGAAGAAGAAGAAGAAGAAGAAGTGGAGAATGGGAGGACTGAGGAGTATAGGGGCGGAGCCCCTGTTTTTTCGAAAAAAAAAAGAAAAGGAGGACTGGAAAGCCCCTGTTTTTTCGAAGAAGAACTGAAGTTATCAACTTTCCTGCTCGAACTAAGGTGTGATGGAGCTGGGCTACTCGAGCTTGCAGTGTTCGCCTGTTCAGTTCTCCTCCCTCTCCAGTCGAACCAAAACCCTTGTGATACAAGGGTTCAGAAAAGAAAATAGCGATAATAAAATGATACAGTGTATAGTTCTCTTAATACTAAAATGATACAATGTATAGTTCTCTTAATACTAAAATGACACAATGTAACAGGTTTATTTTAAAAGAATACAACAACCAATGAAATATCAAATTAATAAATTAAAAAAAAATTTTTTTTAGATGCATGTAGGTGCCCGCTTAAGTCTTGGGGTGGGCGCCTAGTGCGCAAAATATATGGCATTTGGGCGAGGCGCTCTTTGAAAAGCGCCTAGTCGCCTAGGCGTCGCCTTGACAACTATGTCAGGAAGATAGTTCAATTGAGTCGGTGTATTTGAAGATATAGGAAAATTGTATTCTTGGGTGGCAGTACACAGAATTTATAGGAAAAGGTTACTAGTCTTTTTTTGTATTCAAAAATCATTTTGCCAATAGTAAGGGGGGTGATGGTATAGGGTTCAGAGATGTATGTTTGTACATTCCCATTGTACAGCCTCTTGTTGTACAGGGGCTTTCTTTTTGCTTATTAATGAAATTTTACTTTACCTTCTTTAAAAAATCACTGAGCAGCCTTGGCACCAAATCTCAACTGGTTGCCAATGTTTCAAGGATACTGAACATAGAGATTAAATTTGGCTCTCTATAAAACATCAGTTGCAGCATTTGGTTGAGTTAGTGATATTTAAATTACAGTGATAAGTGGTGCTATATTGTTTTACTGACTTTTTGACTTCTAATTTGTGTAGCCATCTCAGCACTATGAAGCTGTGTTCTGACTAATTCTTGTCATTCTCTTTGTTTTAGAGCTTTGTCATGGTTTGCTGTTGGTTGCTACTATTATTGTATCAAGAAATATGACCAATCACGACGATATTTCAGGTAATAGTCAAGATTCTACCAGGATGAATTGGATTAGACCATATTTTTGTATTTTCATTCTAGATGTACCTTTTGTACTCGAAATCTTTTGTTATTTGGTTGTTTGTACATGACTATGCATATTCTTGCGTTATCTGGTTGATCTGCGAAAAAAAGGGATGCTAGAGTCTTCCGTGGCAAAAGTAAGGAAGTGAGGTGCTAATGGATCTCATCACCATTTGGTGGCCAACTGGATGTGTACTTTGGATGAGTTTAGAGATTTCAATGCTGATAGCATTGTTACAGAGTGGGCTCATCACTTTTTCTTCTTCATTGTCTTCCAGAGTCCCTGTTCAGTCCTGAGTTCCCCTTCCTTATTTCCTACCAAGATGAACTTTGGTGATTTTTTTGATGGGAAACTAGGGTTATCATACATTAGAGGAATATTTAGGAGTTATAAAGGAAGACCCTTCAGGTCTACTCAGGACTGGAGGGGACAATGATTCATCTAGAGAGTAACTATTTGTATCTACTAAAGGGTCTAAGGCTGATATATGCTGTAGCTTACTGCCTTACTCTGTGGTGGATGTTGAGAGGTATTTTGGATGGGCAAGATTGATTACCTTGGATATATTAACATTGTGTCAGAGAGGCTAGTTCTTTGACAGTTCATGTGAACATTTTGTTCTGCTGTATTTGGAGATCTGCTGATGATCTAGCTGGCCCTTTTCCAAAGAAAGGGATAGAAATTACGAAGTTGGGGATTAGCCCTCCATACTAGTCTTTCTTATTAGTAAGTTCTTTTATCTAGTTACTGAACAAGAAAAAAAAGGAACTTCAAATGGACCTTGTATCCTGAGATTGATGTTCCTTCTGCTCTTGATCTCATTACTAGATGATTTGAAAAACAAAACATTTTATTTATAACTTGATTATTCTTCAAAATCTATGTATTCTTCGAGTTTCTGTTTTCGTAGGTCCATCTCTGAAGTTATACAAGTTAGTGCTTAAGAACTAAAGTTTTGGCTCAACTTTTGCTTCTGCAGCAAGGCTACACAGCTGGATGGAACATTTGCACCTGCATGGATAGGTTATGGAAATGCTTATGCTGCTCAAGAAGAGGGTGATCAGGCAATGTTTGCTTATCGTACTGGAGCTCGTTTGTTTCCTGGGTAATTTGTTGGGTTAGAACTCATTTTTGAGTGATGCATATTGAAGACGTATATTTTATTAGTATCACTATATAATCAGAGCTCATCTATTTTCTTGCTGATAAAAAATCCATGTATATTTTGTTAATGTCATTATATAACCGCTTGTGGCAAAAAAGAAATGAAAGCATATTTTCAAGTTGAAGGGGCTAGAAAGGCTAGGGGTAGACTAAAAAGGAAATGGGTTGAAGTAGTAAGAAATGAGCCTAGTGCCGGTAATTTAACAATTGATATGGCATTAAACAGAATGGAATGGCGAAACAGGATTCATGTAAATGACACCATATAGCTGGAATTAGGGGTGCTCACGGTTCGGTTGGGGCATATTTTGTAACCGAACCGGTAGTACCGGTTTTTGGAAAACCGGTAACCGAGACCTATCGGTTAACCGTCGGTTCAGTTTGTCGGTTTTTAATTTTTTATAATATATATTATAAAAATATATAGATATATAATAAAAAATTATAAATATATATATATTTATATCTAATGCATATTTATTAATTTATAATATATAAAAAATATAAAAAAAATATATAATATACATAAATATATAAAATATATAGAAATATATGTATACCGGTCGGTTCGGTTAACCGCCATTTTTCTATATTGGTTAACCGAAACCGAACCGTACCTTTGGTTTTTTAAAAGCACCAAACCGACCGGTTCGGTTAACCGATTTTTCAGTTCGGTTTTGGTCGGTTCGGTTTTTCGGTTTTTTTTGCTCACCCCTAGCTGGGATGAGGCTTCAGTGATGATGAGTTAATTTGAGAACAAGTAACATATGTAATGATTGAATTCATCTGAGACTTAGGAATCATTTTTTTGATATGTCTGAGATAAGTATACTATCATTGCATAAATAAAAAACCTGTAGATGAGCTGATGCAGCCCTGCTATATAAAAGAAATGACTATGAATTAAGCTCCATATTGATGGTTGATAGGTGGATGGTCCTAGGACTTTCAGATCTGTTGTGAGCAGTGATTTAAAAAGCCCACCTAGGCACTCAGCCAAGGCGCATTTTAAGGTATGCGCCTTGGCTAGGTCCTACGTGCAGTACTTTCAAAAGCACACGCCTAGTGTGCCTAGGCGTTTGCCTGATGCTCCTTGTGCTACAGCCCAGCTGCCCAGGTGTGCACCTTTTAAAATTTTTTGCCTTTTGTTCTTTTTTGAACCTAATGGCTGGGCTGGGGGCTCTGCCCCCGAATTCCTGACCAAGCCCCTTGAGGCAAGCCCAAGCAAATCCATGTTAGGGTCTTAAATTCGCTCGCTCACCGAAGCTCTGAGAACCCTCTATTTGGTAATGTTGTTCATTCATTCGTCCTAGTAAAATATCTTCTTAAAAGGCAATTAACATTATAAGATCATGATGAGGCCAAAAAAAGAAAGAAAAAATGAATGTATTATGCTTTGCATGTGTTTTTTTGTAGTAGGATCCCAAATTGTTGTTTTTGGGTAGCTTTGTTGACAGTTTGAGTCCAGGGGTATTTTCGTCATTTTATAATTCAGATTCTGGTCAGGGGCAGTTGGGTGCACATCTGTTGGGTTTTGGTCTCTTGGGTCTTTTTGTAACAAAAGTTATTTTTTTGGGGGGGGGGGTTGTTTGAAGTTAGTTTTGTTCTTATGAGTTGTTTGTGAAAGAAAACATTCTAGGGGTTTATGTTGTAAATATTTTAGTTGGCTTGTCCAGCAAGCTAGTGAGTCTTATAAAAGAGAAGGGGGCTGTTTCTGTAGGTGGTCTTTTTGGTTCTTTTTCTCTTGTTTGAGCTATAACTCGGCCCCAACTAGGGGCTTCAAGTATTGGGAGCTTGGGTTTTGAGGAGTCAACCCATTTTGGCACCTTCCAATCCCTCTATGACTGTGTGTCCGCACAGGAGGCAAGCTTGCTGCCATTGTTATATAGCGGAACTGTTCCAGGAGGAGTTGTACTTCAGGTTCAGGTCTGAAATCCCTAAAAATCCAACTTGTTTTGTTGCTTTCAGCTTTGTATTTCTTGTTCTTATTGCTGAATACTTGAAATGCTGCATGTAATTTGTTTTTCTGTCCACATCAAATCATTTATTTTTGTGTAAGGATTAAGAATTTAAGACTCTTAACATGGATTTATTTAGGCTTGCCTCGAGGGCTTTGGTACAAAGGTGGCTTGTAGAGCCAAGAATGCAACGTTTTTTGTAAGGTGCCAACCAGTTGGTTGGTAAGGTCTCTTGCTGGTTGTAGCCGAGACTTGGGGATTGAATCCCACCCGCACCTGGGTTGGGGGGGTTATGGGTTGGGGGATGGGCTACCCCCTGTTGTGTAGCTCTTCAAAAGAAATAACAACAAAAGAATGCAAGATGTTTTACATCACACTAGCTATTTAAACTAATGCAATTGAGGAAAAAAAATGAATTGTGGGTTTTACATGCTTGAAAATGTTTTATTTGTTTAATTTCATTTGAATAAGCTTTACATTTTATGTTTATGTATTTTAATTTTAGATAATAGGTTTTTTAAAATATTTATTTTGAAATTAAAGTTTATATTTTATATATATTATGATTACTATTTTTTAATTTTTGCATTTGTTTTTAAAATTTTTGGCATTTTTTGATTTCTTCTTTGTATTTTTGCTCCTTGCTTCGAAAAGGTGTGCGCCTTGTGCCTTGGGCGCAAATTGCCCCATGCACTTCTTTTGCGCCTTGCGCTTTTAACACACTGGTTGTGAGCTTTCTGGGTTGATGTTGGGTAATTAATGATCATTAATAGAGGTGAGAAGCAAGTAGACAGCTTGCTGTCTGCTTAAGAATATTGGATTTTAACAATGAAGCAGTACAAAATTTGGAAGAAGGGAAGAAATCTTGTTTTTGGAACTTTGAGTAGAGAGATAAACCACTTGGTCTTATCAACTGTAAAGTGACTTGTGGAATTGGCAGTTCTTTCTTGATCTCTGTTTGAAAGGCAGCTATTGGGCTCCTCCAAATAAAAATTGTGATTTCATTCACCAGTTGAAGTGAAGTTCAAGCAGGAATTGGAGGGATTATCCTGAATTCAAATGACATTCTGGTTGGACCTTTAGTGGGCCTGTTACGGCAAAGAAGGGTGGCTTCTGAAGCAGAGGCTAGGGCCTTCCTTGTAGGCCTCAGATCTGTTAAAGCTATACAAGCTGTTCCCTTGCTGGTTGAGGGTGACTCAAAGAATGTGATCGGCTGGGAAGTAAACCTAGGACTGGGCTTTGGAGGCTGGCCCACCTCCTTCTATAAATTTCAGAGCTGGCTGCTTTTTTAGATGGATCCCAAGAGAACTGAACCATAAGGCTGATCACTGAGCTATGTCAGGATTGGAGAGGAACTTTTTGTATTGTGCAAATAAACTACCTGATAGTTGATGGGTGGTTTTTGTGATTTTTGTTGCTTAGCCTTTCATGCTGTACATCTCAATCCTTTTACTTGAATGAAATAGTTTTTTTTTTTTTTTATATGTAATGAAGAACATTATTAATTCGGAGATTCAAACTGATACAAGCATTCCTTGGAGAGGCGTAAGCTGCGGCCTCTCCCAAACAAATTACAAAAGAGGTAAATATCAAATTACAACTGAGCCCAAAACAATTTTTCCCTACTTGCCCCTTGCTTGGCTAGACCTTCAGCCAATGCCTTTGCTGATCTCCCCACCCACTGTATTTTCACAGACATGTTACATGTAAGCCATTTAAATTTCTTGATTTCATTCTTATACCACCACACAACTTGCTCTGGGTTCTTCAACCACCCCACCACCACCTTGGAGTCCCCTTCAATCAAAAGCTGCTCCACACATAATTGACTTTCAAATTGGACCCCTTGTAAGGCAGCTAATAATTCTGCCCTAGTAGAGTCCCCAATCTCCAAAGGACCTGAGTAAAGAATACGACCTCTCCAAATTCATTTCTCAAGGCACCTCCTTGAATGAAATAGTTAGTTTTTCTAAAAAAAATCACTTAGCCTTAGAGGAGGGAATAATTGAATAAATGAAGAGATTCGTGGATATAACCAGAACTCCCTAAATCAAACTTTTATTTAATAGTTCTAAAATTTCAGTTGCAATGACTCTATTTGTAGACTTAACGATCTTCCTTTAGAAATCCTAATTCTAGCTTTAAAGTGACCAGAAACAACTCTTATCAAGGTAGAAGTAAAAAGGCTATTTTCTCAATTGATAAGTTATCGAATGTGACTAGAAACAACTCAAGAGTATGTACTCCATGAGTAGTTTTGTCAATTCATCATAGGTTAGAAAAATTTAGTAAAAGTTCAAAGACATAGATTTATGTCTTAAGATGCATAAACTTTGTCTGCGGTTTGCATTTTGCGCATAGCAAGGATGCAGGATCCTAGAAGCATTAGATTATAAATAAAAATAAGAAAAGGAACAGTGTAGTAGAAGTTTGTAATCACAGTACACAACTTTGCTCAAGACAGTGATTCTACTTACCCAAACTCCATCATTATCTGGAAAATTGGAAACCAAGCTTTACCACATTGTTATTAAGGGATTATGCCTGACAAAGAGATCTGATTCTTTGTTGTTTAACTGTTTAGAATATCAAATCATTGGGATATAGGATTTGGTCTGATTTCCTTATTCTGACAATTGTTCAATTCATTTGTTTTTGTTTTGATTCTTTCATATGTGTAATATGATTATTTATTATTTCCACAAGCTATGCATGATTGATGCCATCTTATAAATTATGAATTTTTCTATTTACGGGTTGGATTTTATTATTGTCTTAAACCAGATGCCATTTACCAACATTGTATATTGGGATGGAATACATGCGAACACACAGCTTTAAACTTGCAGAACAGGTGAAGCTTCATTCTTCTAAAGTCTAAAGATTTCCAACCACAATATGGTATCCATGCATATGATTTATCAGTCCTAGTGTTAATATATATTTGTTCCTTATAGATGTTTTACCTACTGACAGTTGTTGCAAGGACCTAATTTTGATACATAAATAAATCTCATTACAAAATTTTTATCAAGTTAATGTTACAATTACACAACTTTAAGAATTTTGGATCTCTAATCAGAACAACAAATTATTCAGGCATGGCATGGTATTGTGCAATGGTATAAGGGCCCATACTTTTAGATATGGCACCGAACTGAGTGGAATGTTGGAACATGTACCTGATCCCAAATAGTTGGGGCAATTGCTTAGTTGAGTTGTGGACTATTAAGATAGCTGCATTCTATATAGCACTAATGATGAATGGTTTTCTTCTTTTTTTTTTTTTTCTCTATTTGTTGGGGGTGGTTGAATTAGTTGAACTAATGGATAATTTAAATATTATATTATAGGGATGTATCAGCATTATTAGGAGGCTGTCATATGATCAATTTGATTCTGCTATGCTTAACTAATCAGTTACTTCTTTAAATCTCCATTTCTAGATTCTTTGCATCAACATTTTCTCTTTATTAGTTTTTAAGAAATCATATTAAATGTAATGCCACAAGGACAAAACCCAAGGTGGTAGTGTAAAATGGCCAAAAAAGATTCAGGTAAGTGTGGTTCTAGAGAAGAAATATGGAGTAAGCTTAACACTTGTGACAACCTGCAAGAGAAGAAGGGAAAGCTGTACATTTATCGGTATCCTCATGTTTGTGTCATGTGCTATAATGTCGGGGAGTCAGTTGGTCACTTGCTTATCAATTGCATGGTAGCTAGAAGCCTAGAAGCCTCTGGCTGTTCTTCCTTGACCAAGTCTTTGATGGTAACTACAGCTGGTTTCCTTCTAACACTGTAGGAGAGTTTATTGACCACTGGCAGTGCAACAAGTTTGAGGGAGGTAAGTGCTGCTGGAAAGCTATCACATGTGGTTATGTGGGGGATCTGAGAGGAACAATAGAAGGATCTCTGAGGGCAGGGACTCTTCAATGGAAAGATCAAAAAGTCGGATTCTGAGTTAAATTAACTCTTGGATGCTAGAAACAAAGACTTTTGCTGGAGTTAACAGGGGTGATTTGCATAGAAGCTGGCTTGAAGTGATGCTTTCATCTCTGGCCAGACCTATCACTGTCCAACCTCTTCCTCCCAGAGTCTCAGGCCACAGACAGATTATATCCTACAGTTTGATGGAAGTTTTAGCAGAAATCAGGATGTCTTACTGCTACTGGTATTGGGGATATCCTCAGCAAAGTTGATGGGGGCCTGGTTTGGGCTTCTAGTGCTCGAACTTCAGCTTCAGATGCAGCTAGTGCTGGAATCCATTCTCTCCTTGAGGGGTTCTGGATTGCTACTCAGCAGCAGATCAGAAATCTGGTGATAGAAGGAGATTCCAGAAACACTATAAATTGGGCTAAGTTCAGGGACTCAAGCCCTTGGAAGTGTGGTCACCTTATTCTTGAGATCCATCATCCATGACATTTCCTCTTCTTTAAATTGAAGTTGCAGATGGATTCCAAGAGAATCGAACCAGTTGGCAGATAGTTTAGCTAAATCTGAATTGGTTTGGATTGGTAAGGGATCTTTTTTTTAATAGTGCAAATGCGTTGCCATTTTAATTGTATGGGCTCATGTGCTTTTGTTTCTTCATGGCCTTACATTGTACATCTTCTCATGTACACTCTTTCCCTTTTTGATTAATACAAATTGTCTTTTCCTCAAAAAAAAAATAAAGGAAGTGTACAGGTAAATGGATTAAGAAATTCAAGCAAAAAAAGGACAGTTGGCTGAGTTGCATACCTTAGTAAGTTGATTATTAAGAGTCTTTACTTTCGATCTCTAGTTCAATATTGTAGTTGCACATATATCAGAGGAGCTACAAATCTGAAAAAGGTTTTATGGAATTAAACTGCCTGATGTTCAATTTAATAACACCCCATGTCTCTGCGATACAAGAACATAGAAGGATTAATTTATGAACAAAAAGAAACCCTTGCATGTGACATGTGCACATTTTTCTCATATTTGTAATGAGAAGTGGGTAGACAGATACACTCTGTGTTATATTATTAGCAAGTATGTTCAAACCAAATCTCAATAGGACTGAAAAATGGAACTGGCAGAAGTACTAGTACATGATGAAATGGTTTGCATTCGAGAAGGTGTTTTCTTTGATTTAGTAGTGATCAAGTTTTATGAGTAGATGTAAAGCATTTGGGTCAAGGTACCAAACAAATTTGTATGGTTGCTCCATTCTATCTTCTTTTGTGGTTCAATACCTTCTGAAAGGAAGCAAGGTTCCAACCAGCTGGTCGGTAAGGTCTCCTGCTGGTCGTAGCAGAGACTTGGGATTGAATCCTGCCTGCACCTGGGTTGGGGGAGGGGTTATGGGTTGGGTGATGGGCTACCTTTCGTTGTGTGGCCCTTCAAAAAGATGTAAAAAAAACCTTCTGAAAGGAACAAATTTGTTCTGCCCACAATTTCATCATTCCATGATTCTTTATTGGCATTAAAATTCATTGTTTCTCATATCACTGGCTTCTTATATATACTGTGAATTGTTTTCTGTTGTTGGTTATCTAGAGTTGTATCTTAATGCATGTGACTTGAGAACCGTTTGAGGAATTATGGAAGGAAGTACATTTTAATCATGAATGAAATATCAAAATCTTATTGGGCTTTTCTGTGGTCAGTTTTTCCTGCAGGCAAAGACAATTTGCCCTTCAGATCCACTTGTATATAATGAACTTGGTGTTGTTGCTTATCATATGAAGGAGTAAGGAATTCAAGGCTCATGACATGTACTGCTCTAGTTTCTTTTTGTCATGCATCAATCTCGTCATACTTATATACACTGTACTATTCCATACACAGTTGACATTGTTTAGGTTATATTAGATTGTTGTCATATAGTGCTAGCTTCATATAATAAAAGAAAGTGATTGGGGTTACGAGTCCAGACTATTTGGTCAATAACTTTACCTTAAGTTGACAAAAATCTTCTTTCACTGCTTCTAGCACTTGGTGTCCTGCTCCTACTATCCTTGGTAATTTTGACAAGTGCTTCTGCCAAGAGTGAAGAATCCATAAACTTTATATCCTTTCCATTTCCTACAAGGATGATCATGAGTTCATTTATATTTAAACTTTGCTTCTAGGTCTATAAGGTTTCAAGTTTGTTTGTTTTTTTTTTTTTTTTTTTTTTTTAGAAAAGAAATCCAACTCATTCATAGTTTAGAATTTGGCACCTGCAGAAACAATTCAGCCAGAATATGCATTCGTAACCTGTTTCTGTATCAATGTTCTTGTTAGTTTCTGTATCTGGGCATTAAAGGTTGAGAAATGGTTTTATGTGCTGATCAAAACATTGGTGATCTAACCTTTTAATTAATGACAAAGTTAATATTTAGTCTACCATTCAAAGTCACCAACTACTAGATAACCTTTTCCACACGGGTTAAAACAATGAAAAAAGCAGCTAAGACTACAATTTGTTACTTCTACCTTGTAGTCTTGTTGACTGTTTTTTTGCAATTCCTTCTAGTTTTCATTGAGAACTCTTAGATTGTTTTGTAGTAGTATTTATTATTTTGATAATTTTAGTATTTTATTGTAGTCATTTGTATTCAGTACTCTGATTTTGTACCTCATTGTCTGTTGGATGCGCATTAGGTATAAAAAGGCAGTCTGGTGGTTTGAGAAAACATTGGCACACATTCCTTCATCTTTAAGTGAAATGTGGGAGCCAACGGTGGTGAATCTTGCTCATGCCTTAAGGAAGTTAAAGTATGTTCTGTGCGGAAATGTGTAAAATTGTTGTAGTAGTTTTTTTTTTTTTTCTGGTTTTCATATTGTGTGTTGGAAAGCTAGTTATATATTAATGCATGAAAGTTACTCTTCCAAATTGAACGTGATGAAATGGAACGGTTGGCTCTTATTGTTGCTTGATATCTTGGTTACCTCTCTCTTTTAAATGCATTTTACTGGACAAGTTATTGGGGAATAATTTAATTATTGTTATTATTTCTTTCTTCATAGAATCGATATGTGCAGTATTTATTGACAAAATTCTATAAATGTCATAATTGTGGTAAAACATAATAAACAAGTAATTTCATTCTAAACAAACATCTCTTGTTTCCAATTAAATGGCACAGGTTATGTTTTCAACTGACCAAGAAAAGAAATTATGTTCAAGCACAGTTATGTGTGTTCTGTTGCTGCTGTTTACTGATAATTACTGCCCATTGGTGAACCTATTGTGCTTTTGTTTCCATTGCCATGATGGGAGTTCTTGCAAATCCTAGTTCTTCAGGAATTTTTGCTTTCAAAGGCATATCATGCACTATTTTGTTTTGTATTCCATGGATGTTGACGTATCAAGGCAATTTACTTGTGGTTTTGGATTTTGTAGGTGATACGTTGACTAGTTGGCTAAAAATGTGTAATAGCTAAATTTAAATAACTATGTAACCTCATATGCGTGTTCATAAAGACTGCAAGTATACCATAAAAAATATGATAAATATTTAACACAGCCCATATTTTGGAAAAATAGAAAGGAAACCTGTATGGGCTGATGTCATACTTTGATCAAACAGATTTAAGAGGGAAGGTCATAACTCTGAAGTGACATGCTTAAGAATTAAAAGAACTTTGAGATATGTCAGACCAAGATATGATGATAGTGTACAATTTTAGCAAAACCTGAGTGAAGAGGAGGAACCACTAAAGTTGATTGTCCTATGGGGGTTTTTGAGGAATTCCATGAGAGAGGAAGAATAAATTCAGGAGCAAATGCCACTTTCATAGCTCTAATCCCTAAAAAGGTGAATGCGAGGCATCCTAAGGATTTTAGTCCCATTAGTTTGGTGGGCAACATGTACAAGATCATTGCGAAGGTTTTGGCTTTGAGGAAAAAAAGTTCTCCTTTCTTCTCTTCCAGTAACAGCATATTTGTGAATTGTGGTTGGTAGACAAGTCATAGATCAAATCCTTGTGGCAAATGAATGTATTGATTACAATAAGAAGAAGGGAAACATGAATTGGTTTGTAAGTTAGACTTGGAAAAGGCTTATGATATGGTTGATTGGGAATTTCTACTGGAAGTCTTGAGAAGGGGATTTGGTGATAGATGGTGCAAATGGATAAAGGATTGTATCTCTTCTTGTCACTATATGTTGGTTAATGGTGTGGCTAGGGATTTCTTTCCAGCTAAAATGGGACTTAGACAAGGTGACCAAATATCACCCTTTCTCTTCACTATGGTAACAGATGTCTTGAGTAGTTTGATTTCCGAGCTGATGTATTGAATCCTGTCAAGGGTTGGAGAGTAGGGAGGAAGTGGTCGTATCTCATCTACAATTTGTGGATGATTTGATGTATTGAATTGTCTAATCTTGGAACTCTAGTTAATTACTTTGAAAGGGTGTCTAATCTCAAGGTGAACTGGGGAATAAAGTTGTGTGGCTGGTATAAATATAGCTAGTTTAAGGACTTAGACTTGCTGCAATCTTAGGGTGTGAGGTGGGAGAATGGCTTTTGTTCTATTTGGGTTTGATGTTGCAGGGGGGGGGACCCTTTCTTTGAGAGGTTTTGATACCTAGTAGTGGAGAGGTTCTCAAAGAGACTGGCGGGGTGGAAAAGGAACTGCATTTTGTTAGGAGGCAGGATAACCCTAATTAAGTCCGGCTTAGCAAATTTACTGGTCTATTTTTATCCACTTTTAGCGTTCCAATGGGGGTTGCTAGTAAACTTGAGAAATTCATCAGAGATTTCTTGTGGGAGCTGAGGGATTCAAAGAAAGGTCTTTTGGTAAAGTGGGAGTTGGAGACTAGATGTAGGGAGCAAAGGGGTCTTGGAATAGGTAATATCAAAAAGAGGAATATAGCTTTGTTAGGTAAGTAGATTTAGAGATTGCCTCTTGAGTAGGATAGGTTGTGGCACATGAATGTAAGCATTCATGGTCATTCAGTAAATGGTTGGGATGCTGGTCTTGACCTGAGGGCATCCCACTCCTCCCCTTGGAAAGAAATTCATGGTATTCTTCCTTTATTCCTTCCTTTTGTAAGGTATGATGCTTGCACTGGTGCTAAAGTTCTTTTTCTGGGAGGACATCTGTTAGGGAAGAGCTCTCTCATGGATAGATTCCCTTTTATCTATTCCATTTCCTTACAAAAATTTAAACCAGTCTCTGAATTCCACTGTGATGGGGGTGCTTGGGATCTGTGCCTGAGAAGAGGGTTAAGAGAGTCTGAAATGGAGGCTCTTGACGAGTTGGTCAGCCTCTCCTTCTGGGCTCTTTTAATGTGCCTTTTTATTTTATGCCCTTCTTTCTTCTAGTCAGGCTGATGTAGGATCAGCTCAGTTCTAGTCCTTAAAGAGTGTTGAATGGTCTTCTTGGTCAGAAATTTATTGCTGTTGATGGCTGTAATGGCTTCTTGAAGGAATAAGAGAGAAAATAAGGGGAGAAAGAAGAGAGAAAATACCTGGAATCACTCACAGGGTGCCTAGAATCACTCTAGGGCATGTGAATCACTCACCATAGCTAGCATAAGCTGAAGAAAACTCTACAAATTTCATTGCCTTTGTGTAAAACGCCCATACATATTTATAGACTCTAAACTCATAATAATCCTAGGAGTCAAACTGTTAGACTCATAATAGTCTTAGGAGTCAAACTGTTTGACTTGATAATCCTAGTAGGACTCAAACTAAGCTGTCATATCATATTTCAATTCAAAGAAGACTAAATAACTCTAATCCTACTTATGCAATGACTCTGAAATTTTAAACATAAACAAACTATAAATAGACAATTTAAACCCTATCATTGGACCCCGCTGAAAATTGCAAAAAATGACAAAAATACCCCTACTGTCCAAAAATACAGAAATACATAAAATATCATAAAATTCCAATTTTGACTCTTCAGCTCCTGCATCACAGGCCATGTCCTTTCAGCTAAAGAAGTTTGGTGTATTCCAGTACCACCCAGAGTTAAGGTTTTCTGTTGGGAAGTGGTTCAGAATAAGATAAACACTTGTGATTTGCTGCAGAAAAGGAAGTGGTGCTGACTTTCCCTGTTATCAAGTGTGGAATCCTAGTTCTCCCCCTAAGTCCAACTTCCTTGTGTGGACAATGGTGCTGAACAAAAGCCGCTCTAAAATTTGGATAGGAGAGGTCTTCATCTCTCTTACCTGCTGTGTGGTCTATTTTCTGAATCCACAGACCACCTGTGTATCCACTGCCCTATCTCCTCCAGAGTATGGGATCATTTTCTTAGGGCTATTGATCTTTGCTGGGTCATGCCAAATTCAGTCAAAGGCCTGCTGTTCTGTTGGGAGATTTCAGGCCTGAAGAAAAAAGGAAAATTAATATGGGAGACAGTTCCTGCGGCTGTTCTTTGGGTAATCTTGTTAGAAAGGAACAGGAGAGTCTTATGCAACAAGACAAAGAGCACTGATGAGGTAGTGCAGCAGGCGGTTAGCAAGCTGATCTCTTGCATGTCTGTAACTCCTGACTTTAAGAACCTGAATGTACCTGAGTTGTTTTGATCTAAGTCCATTTGGAATCTGTAACTTGGCCTTGTGCTCTGTCTAGTCCTTAAGTGGCTATCTCCTGTTGTAATTTGTTCAATTTGAATTAATGAAATCTTACTTTACCTTTCAAAAAAAAGATGCAGAAAAGGAGGCTTAATTGGTTTCTCTCTCTTAGTGTCTAATTGTCTATTCCCCAATTGATTCTGGAAAGTTGGGTTCCTCTAGTGAACCAAAGGTGTAAACTAAACCTTGATGAAAGCTCCTTTGGTAATCTGGGTCCTTCAGGGATAGGATGTGTGATAAGAGATGGAGAAGGAAAGATTGTGGCAATGTAAATAGGAATGGGAGACTCCCTAATGACTGAAGTATTAGCTCTCCTTCAAGGGCAGTGACTAGTGAAACAGTTGGGTGTACAACATATTGAAGTAGAAGGGGACTCAAAATTGGTGATAGGATGGATGCTGTAGAGAACACTGATGTGGGCCCCACAGCTGTGGTCCCCACTGTGTTCGTAGGACAGTATGTGTAATTATTTGTTTCGGTCATGGTAGTGTCAGTTGGTGGTCAGTTTGTTATTTCAGTTTCTTATTTGCTTTATTTGTCATGTAAGTACTAAGGGCAGATCTGTCCTTTTCCCTATGTACTGAACATAACCTATAAATACTAAGAGAGTGGCGGCAGCAGATCATTCTGAATCTGTCCCTTCTTTCAACCTTTGTTTTTCCAGTTCTTCTCTCTTTTTTCCTTTCTCTTTCTTTTCTTCTACTTTTCCTAATCTGAAATCTATTAGGGTTCAAGGCTGATTGTAGTCTTGATCRTCTACYTGGTATCAGAGCCTATCTATCTAGGGTTTCTCATGTGAGTCTAGTCCAGCCGACCACATGAGAACTATCTAGGGCTGGAAGTTTATGAAGAAGTATACGTTGGCTGATTCTTGGAGGTTACC